>JAWQEG010006315.1:12500-47500 GCA_033782935.1 Petrolisthes cinctipes
GTGACTCGGTGATTGCAAACAACAAACCTAATAATAATAATGTTATACTGCAGTTTATTCATAGTCTTACATTTTCTATATGTTGTAAACTCTCAAAAACAACAGTATACAGTCACGGTCAAATATAATCATCCATATAGGGGTAACTCACGTAAGAGTTTGACAGCTTCCCTCTGTTCCTAAGATGATAAACTTTCTAATAAATAGGTTAACTACCATCTTTTAATTTACTACAAGCAGCTACGCACTACTTAAAACAATAACACACTCACACACACACACGTTAACTACCATCTTTTAATTTACTACAAGCAGCTACACACTACTTAAAACAATAATATCATATGTGAAGGTGAAAACATTAGACAGTAAATTGTTTGAGATACTCATATGTGGATGATTATTATTGACACCAACTGTATGTACAAATTCATGTGGCCAATATTACTGTACTCCCACCCAGCCCTGCCAATCAGTATTATAGGGGGTACGGGAATAGGGGGACAGGCTTGGGGGGGGTTTTATTTTTGGGGGTGCTGGAGTAGGGGACAGGCTTGGGGGGGGGGGGGTTTGGGGGTGCAGGAGTATGGGGACAGGCTTGGGGGGGGGGTTTGGGGGTGCGGGAGTAGGGGACAGGCTTGGGGGGGGTTTAGGGGGGTGCGGGAGTAGGGGGACAGGCTTGGGAGGGTTTTGGGGGTGCGGGAGTAGGGGACAGGCTTGGGGGGGGGTTTGGGGTGCGGGAGTAGGGGACAGGCTTGGGGGGGGTTTAGGGGGTGCGGGAGTATGGGGACAGGCTTGGGGGGGGGATAGGGGGGTGCGGGAATAGGGGACAGGCTTTCTACCCACCCCAAGCCTGTCCCCCTATTCCCGCACCCCCCAACCCCCCCCCCCCCCAAGCCTGACCCCTACTCCCGCACCCCCTTAATTAAAGAGTCACTCTGCCTTTCAGCAGTAATAAACTCTTGGTATATTGAAGTGCTTTGATTCCTCCAAGATAATGCCCGGAAACAGGACGACATTGACAAAAATAATGGTGGCCTGTTGCTTGGAATAGTTTGGAGGAATCAGTTGCTCCATATTTGCCAACACAACTATAGAGCCATTATCCTTATCCTTATCAATACCTAAAGGATTTTGTTCATTGTAAATTCATACTACCCAAGGATTAACACTATACAATTTGATTTCAACTATACTGCATTATACCCTATTTATACACTTCTATCATTATTATACAGATTTGTATTTAACTTGTGCACTACTCTAATTGTTTTGACTTATGCAATAATATAGTAAACTGAAACTATTTACATTATGTACATTTTAACAGTAACTTTGTACATTCTTTTATGTAACGAATCATTTCCCACCTTACATGTTAATATAAATATAATTCCTTTCCATTTTAATATCAGACTTGCCATTGGATCTCAGGAGAACAGCTTAAGAGTTCTCAACTTTGGAGGAGAAATTCCGCTACAGACATTGACAGTGTGGCAGAAAATTAAAGGAAAGATTTACACGGTAGGTACAGTTCCTTCCACTAGTAGTAACAGTATTTAGAAAGAATACAGTTTTTAATATTATCCTTTCCTGCTTCAATAAGGGATGAGTGAGTGAGTGAGTGAGTATAGTGAGTGAGTGAGTGAGTATAGTGAGTGAGTAAGTGAGTGAGTGAGTGAGTGAGTATAGTGAGTGAGTGAGTGAGTATAGTGAGTGAGTGAGTGAGTATAGTGAGTGAGTGAGTGAGTGAGTGAGTATAGTGAGTGAGTGAGTGAGTGAGTGAGTATAGTGAGTGAGTGAGTGAGTGAGTATAGTGAGTGAGTGAGTGAGTATAGTGAGTGAGTAAGTGAGTGAGTGAGTATAGTGAGTGAGTGAGTGAGTACAGTTTCCTCTACTAGTACAGTCAGCAGCATAAATTCACTTCCACCTCATGTACTTAATAATGCTAAGATTAATATGACCAGATAATTATATTCTGAACCAGTTTTTATTCCAACAACATACATAAAAAAAAAAAAATATGAGAACTATATCTGTCATCTCTACATTAAAATTGTATTACAACATCACTACAGCTAATACATACACAGGTGGAAATGAAGCCAACTTATACTGCCGACTGTACCAATATTTAAGTAGAATATAATTGTTAATATTATCCTGTCCTGCTGCAATAAGGGATGAATGAGTGAGTGAGTGAGTACCATGCCCTTGTCAACACCACGAACCTTCTTGCATATGGCCCTGTGTATTGTGTATTTTTTAGCGTTCGGTGGTTACTGTGTTCTTTATGAAAACTGTATCAAGTAGCAATTCTTTCGTGGAACTTTAATAATTCATAATGCCATGATGCCTTCTGGGAACTCCTGTTAGTGGATTTCCTATTGCATTTTTAACCAGCTTAACTTGTAATTGTAAGTTCTAACTCTCACCAAAGTCCTCAAGTCATGGAAATAAATTGAGAACCTGTCACCATTTGTTAATCGTATCATACAAGCATCTGTTTTCAATATTCTTCTTTGTCAGGCCAGATTTGCTCAGGTTTGGATCACATGTGTCTTCTACACTAATTCTCTGACTGAATAAATTAAAGAATAAATGAAACCTTAATGTTGTGAGAAATGTCCTTGTGTGGAAATGTGGACTGTATGCAAGAACATCCATGGTGTTGACGATGGCATGGTACCAGTACTATTACTTTGTTGTTTGTCTGTTGAGCCGGCATACTGGCATACCCTGTCAACACCACAAACGTTCCTGCAAACAGCCCTGTGTATTGTGTATTTTTTGTTGTTGTCTTGCCACAGTTGTCTTGGCATCCGGAACACGAAGGTCGTCTGCTGTTTGGCACGGCATCCGGTCAGGTGGGATGGACAGATACAGCCAACGGACACATCTCATCCTTTGCATACTATCACCAGAAGTCCGTGTACAAGGTGGAGTGGGCGCCCCCAGTGTGTCCCCAGAACCTAGGTGTGTTGGAGAGGAATAATTGTACCCTCAGTATTATTAAGGTGGTAGTACAGTGTTGGCGGTAAGTCTGGAGCAACTGATTCCTCCAAGCTATTCCAAGCAACCGGACACCATTAATTTTGTTAATCTGGTCCTGTTTCCTGGCATACTTTTGAAGGAATCAAGACACTCTAATGTACCAAAAATATACTATACCCTTAACCAGGAGTGTGGATTTGTCAGATTTTGAGTAGACGCTGTTAACCGCGATTTGTGGTTCGACTGATGGACGTTGCAGAGTCGCCCATGTTTGAGGTTATTAGAGGCAGAGAAACACCACTACAGTATTTCTATTACCCCTTGGACATCAGTGTACTGTACCAATTCTTTCAAACCATACTTAGAAACACATTAGGTCAGCATACAAAGAGAGGATCTAGTTTGTAATATACTTTAGATGAATCAGTATCCTCCAGTATGCTGATAATAGACTATAATACTGTACTCCCTTATTGTATAAAGTTACCTACAGAATCGAGACTTAGAAAAATACACAACAATTCCAGGAGAACTAAATATATATGCTTCACACTAGACTGGAGTAGGTTAGAATATATGGGTTGTAACTGTATGTGTATTGTAATATTTCAGATAAGTTGGACTCTTGGTGTGCATATTCCTTCGGCGATAAAGAAATTGTCATCAGGTCTCCCAGTGATCTTATGGCTGGTAAGTTATTATAAAGGTTTCTTATTTATTGTTTCACCATTAGACATTATGTATTCATTACTTTTCTCTCGCTCTGTAGTTCCTGTATGTTTCTCTCTCTTGCCTCCTCTTTCTCTATATTTCCAGCCTTATTAGGGCCCAGGTTCAGTAGGCTGTAGTCAGGTTGTTTCTCTCTCTCTGTCCAATAGATATATGACATTATGTGTAACTTTTTCCAGTGTTTCCCCATTGTATTAGGGAATGGTTGCCTTTATAAAGTAGCTCCATCTTCTCAGACACTGGGATATATACCGGTATACACACACACACACACACACACTCATACATGTAAAAGATTAGAGAGAATTTTTAGACATGACAACAATTCTATTTGGTTTGAACAGATCCAGTTAGTTGGAGATCCCTGCTGCCTGAGTCAGTGAGTGCCAAGGCCCCAAAGGACATCACTGAATTCTCCTTCTCCCCGGACTACAAATTTCTGGCTGTTGGTGCACTTGATGGGTAAGACTGTGAAGACTTAACCCATAGACCAGAGATACAGTTATTAATAGTAATAATTATAGTGATTACTGGCTTGCCTCATTAATGATCATTGTAATGGATAGGCATAAAACATCAACATAAAAAGAAGTATTCTGTGCTGTATTGTAAATGGCAGCAGCATTAAACCCTTTATATACTTCCAATTAACCTAACCATAGGTATTTTCACATAAAAGTAGTTTCATTGCCACACACACACCCCTCTTCTTAATTGCATCCAAGACTTGCTCTGTTAACCGGTCAATTTGCTGAAATTCATGATGTTTGTGTGTGTAAGTGCCTGTGTGTGTGTTTGTTTATGTATGGATTGGTGGTCATGAAGCCTATAATTATGGAATGTCCAAAGATTAGTAAAGGAGCTGCTCACAGTTAGGCCTGTCTGTCTTATGTGTGTAACTAGTCTGATAGGAAAGGATAAGGACATTAAGGTAAGTCTTTGTGGAAAGAGTATAATTATTATAGTAGACCTTTTATATAACATTAATAAATACTTGTATCCTCCACTTCATTTCAAACTCAATCTTTCATTGAAAACATTAACTTTAATGTTTTCCTAGGCTTCCTTTATTCATTGGGCCGCATGCAAGAACATCCGTGGTGTTCACGATGGTGTGGTACTGGTACGATGGCTCTGTTTTTTTCTATGGATTCGTCATACCAGTCCCACCATCGTATATGCACCACAGATGTTCTTGCATACGTCCCATTGTTATACAACCTTTGTGATCTACTACAGTATGTCTGTGTTGAATATGTTAGTATAATATCTAAGTCCTATAGTGTAATATATTCCATCTACAGGAAACTGACTGCTGGGTGGGGTCCAAACTGATATTTCCCATAAGTAAATATACACACAGTATTTCAAATTAATTTGGAAGTAAAAATAGTGGACACATGAGACAGTAATGTGTGTTTGGCCTGATTTGACAGTGCTAAGGGTGATGAATTACCAATACATATAAGCACCATAACCAGAAGTCAGTTTCTTGTATAAAGACTACTTTATAGTCTTAATTAATTAAGGGAGTAGTACAGTGTTGGTAAATCTGGAGAAACTAATTCCTCCAAACAATTCCAAGCAACAGGCCACCATTATTATTGTTAATCTGGTCCTGTTTCCTGGTGTACTTTGGAGGAATGAAGGCACTCTAATATACCAAAAGTGTAGTACCCATTTTAACACAAACCCACCTAACTAACTAATGATGAACAGACAGGTGGTGGTGTACCGATGTAGTGACTTGGCATTGATGGTGACAATAATGGTGGTAAGGAAGTCTATACAACACCTCCTGTGGCAACCTACAGCACCACAAAACCCTCCATACATCCTGGCTGTTGGATCTAATGAACATAAAATATACATCTTTCACCTGGACACTATTCTTAATGGTAAGTGTTATATGTATGTATGATGCAGAAGACAGTCAGTATAGTACAAATGTATGATGCAGAAGACAGTCAGTATAGTACAAATGTATGATGCAGAAGGCAGTCAGTATAGTACAAATGTATATAAGAGGGTAGTATACTTTTGGCACATTTGAACGCCTTGATTACTCCAAAATATGCCAGGAAAACTGAACCAAATGAACAAAGATAATGGTGACCTGTTGCTTGGAATACTTTGGGGGAATCAGTTGCTCATGTTTGCCAACAAGAAATTACCTTCTTAAATTTCCAGTTGGATGAGTGGAGCATATATTTTCAGCCACAGTTGCTCATATTTTCTAATGAGGTTATACAAGTAGTAGAGTTTCAGTGATGGAACCCTGACCCAATTGTGGTGTGATTTTATAAAATATGGGCTTTGCTTCTTAGATAAAGAGTAACATTCATTTTCACATATTATCCCACTTAGGGGTGTAGGGACCTGCTGATGCTGTGTTATCTTAGGGAAGGCAGCCGACCCATACCTAGTAATGACTTGACATGAATGAAAAACTTCCTGGTTACCTCATAAAGTAACTCATAAAAAT
Organism: Petrolisthes cinctipes; assembly: GCA_033782935.1. NCBI lineage: Eukaryota > Metazoa > Arthropoda > Malacostraca > Decapoda > Porcellanidae > Petrolisthes > Petrolisthes cinctipes. The sequence continues at coordinate 18,709 of JAWQEG010006315.1, forward strand.
AGAGGACTCCAGCAACCAAGCACTCTACTGTACACACTAGACCACCACCTTCCTTCTTATATAATATGGTATTTTTTTAAGTAACACAGAGATTGCTTTGTCCAGTTATAAAATGTTAAATAAAATGTGACATTGTAGGTAATGTTGAGGGTGAAGTGTTGACGCAGGCAGCAGGAGAGTTGTGTGGCCATGAGTCCAGGGTGGTGTGGCTGGCCTGGTCACCACACAACACTGGAACCCTTGCATCAGCATCCTATGACCACACCATTCAGCTCTGGGACACCAACACTGGTAAGTAGGATTAAGGACCCTGTGATCGTGTATAAAACTGGAGGCTTCTGATTCCTCCTGACCATGCCACGAAACCAGCTCCTTCCATATAGGTGGTGTTTCGTGGCAATATTTGAAGGACTCGCTTACCTCCAATTTTTTTACTACATCACTGGGTTCCTTAAAGCCAAGCCATTGTGGTTGTCAGGATATTATTTGTTTTGTAAGTTGGATTCCTTTAAGGGTGTGTGGGAATAGGAGGACAGGCTTGGGGGGGTTTAGGGGGGTGCAGGAGTAGGGGACAGGCTTGGGGGGGTGCGGGAGTTGGGGGACAGGCTTGGGGGGGTTAGGGGGGTGCGGGAATAGGGGGACAGGCTTGGGGGGGTTTTGGGGGGTGCAGGAGTAGGGGGACAGGCTTAAGGGGGGGGTTAGGGGGGTGCGGGAATAGGGGACAGGCTTTCTACCCACCCCAAGCCTGTCCCCCTATTCCCGCACCCCCCAAGCTTGTCCCCTACTCCCGCACCCCCTTAATGGAGAACAAGGTACAGCTTTGAGTTGATCGAGGGCAAGCACTTCCTCAGTTTCTCTACACAGAAATATAATTGATTCTAATTGCCTGCTCTCTTCTTTGTCATATAATGGTGATGGATATTATAGTGTTAAACATAAACATATCACCATGAGAGATAGTTGTATTATACCAATTAAGGATTCTACTTACACACACTGCTTACATGAAGAGCGTTGAGGCAATGTTTACTCATATGATCAAAATGCCTCTTTTCACACTTCTTTCACTTCTTCACTTCCACTCACAGTAACTCCATCATCTCTCTTCATTCTCACGCTACCAGACTTTCCTTCTCTTCTTTCTCTTTTAACCTTTTTCCAGAATAATTTTTTGTGTTCTCCAAACTTCTCACTCAATTTCCTACAAAACTCCTCATCCACTCTCCTTTTACTCTCACTCACCATCCTCTTCACTTGCCTCTTACACACATTATATTCTCTCTTCCACCTCTCTTTCACCTCCTCTGACATATTCCTCTGTAATATTCTCCTATATGCCTTCCTTTTCTTCTCTACTGCATCTTTCACTTCTTCTGACCACCATGCACTCCCTTTCTTGCCCTTCTTCTGTGTCTTGTATCCCACTACCTCTGCTGCTGTCCTCGTTACTATTGTCTTAAACACTTCATTCACTCCCACTCCCTCCCCTATACCCAGCCTTGCATCCTCCAGCACCTCACCCACCCACCTCTTGAATTCCTCTCTATACTCACTGTCATTCAATCTTCCACTTGTCACCTCCCTCTTGTTCTCCCCTTCATCCCTCCTACTGTACTCCCACTTAACCCTGACCTTAATCCTTACCAAGACTGCAAAATGGTCAGAGCATTGAACCATTCCTCTCACTACTTTAGCATCCATCACATTCTTCCATAATCTTTTATCCACAGCTACATAATCAATTAAATTCTTTTGTTCTCTATCATTCCTTCTCCTCCATGTATACCGGTGGATCATCTTGTGGTCAAAGAAGGTGTTGGCCAAGAACAACCCCCTCTCAGCACAGACGTCCACCAGATATTCACCATTCTCATTCACACCTTCCACACCCCATTTACCGACAATTCTTCCTACTCTCTCATTTCCTACTTTCCCATTCATGTCGCCCATCATTATAATCCTCCTCCCACTCTCAAACTTACTCAGACATCCATTCAGCTCCTCCCAGAAATCTCTCCTCCTCTTTCTCCCTGTCTTGTTCCTCTCATTCACTGGTACATATACAAACACCCATGCATACTTCACCAATCCAATCTTCCCTGTCATCCACACTACTCTTGTCCCACACCATTCATGTCCATCTACTCCCTTCCACACCCTTAGTGATACCAGCACTGCACACCACTCCCTCCCTCCCTCTTCCATTACACTTCTCATACATTCCTGCCCAAATTACACCTCCCTCCATTCCCTCCCACATCACACACACTCCTCCAACTTTACACTCCTCCACTCCCCATCCTTTCATGTGTGTGTCTGTCACTCCCATCACATCCACTCCTCCATTCTTTAAGCATTCAACTATCTCTCGCCTCTTTGTACCATCCACTATACCATTTACATTCATAGTTACCACTCTCATACACCCACCTTTCCCCCCCTCCCCCTGCAGGGAAACCTAGAGTCCTCACCCCCTGTCCACAGAGTCAACTGTGACTGAACCTAAATCTCTTGCTCACAGTAAGGTCCACATCACCAAGAGCAATGAACCAATATCATGGGCTATGGAACTCTAAGGGACTTTCACTTCTCCAACTGTCCCTTTTTTTTTCATCTGTTACCTTTTGTGCTTACTGTCCCACCTCTCGATCACCTTCTTCCTCAGGTGCCATATGACCTTGCTGTTACGGCACCTAATATCAATCAATCAGTCAGTCTGTCAGTGGAGGCTGTGTATAATGAAGATATCCTGTAATTATCTAATGTACCCTTACTCTCCTTGCAGGTAAACCACTTGTCAACTATGGAGGTCACACATCCAGAGTGTTTCGTGTTGAGTTCAGTCCCTTAGACCCAGACCTTATGTATAGTTTTGCTGAAGAGAACTGTGTACATACCTGGAGGCCATCACTACAGTCCCACAAGACCCCCAGTGATGGTAATGGTAAGTTCTCATAATCTATACATACATACAAAGCGTCAACATATTCTCACTGACAATAAAATGCAGGAATTGGCCACAGGAATTCTTACACAGGCTATATGGAAAGAGAGGTTATTATTCTAGAAGTACTGCAATGAATGGTCTACCAAGTGACTCAGTGATTGCAAAACAACAAACCTAATAATATCAATGTGGTATTGCAGTTACATAGTCTTCAATTTTTATATATTCTAAACCTTTGAAAACAAAAGCGTGTGTACCAATTCTTGTAGCCAATATTACACCATAGCTAGACACATACTGTACACTCGTGATACATAATTTCTGACCAGAGTGTGAGCAGCAGAAAGCTTTGAATCGCCTGGTATTGCTCATTTCCCCACTCAGTACACATATAGAGGCTGAGTTTGAATGCAGGGTATGTGTGTGTGTGTGTGGTGCCTGCCGTTCGTCTCTGGTCAGGGATTACCTATCACAAGTGTACATCAGAATTATTTGTGTTTGTTGCAGCTGTTTTGAAGAATTACAAGAAAGAACATGAAGCAGCCACAGCATCAACATTGTCTGAGGACTCACTGCCATTACAGGAAGCTAAAGAGAGTAAGTTCTGTACTTGCAATTTTTTTTTTAATTTACTTCATCTGCAATTACAGAAATGTGATTTTGTTGGCTGATTTATATTAGTTATATTGTATGTAAATTTGCAGTTTTTTGCTTTTGTGGAAGTACCGATACTTTTGCTGTCTCCAATAAAACCACAAATAACCTCAAATTGGCTGATAAAATATTTTCTTTACCAGTTTTATTGCTGAAGTACATAGCAAGGAAGTGTAGGCAGTAGTGATGATTAACAAAGAAATCTTATCTCACTTTATTAATATTTTCTTATAATGATTCATTTCATTTCATATCATATTTTGTTCTTAACTACAGAGAAAGGAGATGGAAATAGCAGTAAGGATGAGGTAAGGTCAGCCACTTGTGTGAATGTCAACAGCAGCAGCAACAGCAGCATCAGCAGTGAGGTAGGCGGCAGTAAGAAAGCGGCCTTCAAGTCTTTCTTCCCTAAGTTCCATTCCGTGGCAACCCGCAAGAAGAGTTTCCACCACCTCACCATCATGAACATGTTGGCTAAGCAGCAGGCAGAGGGACAGCAGGGGACAGAGAAGAGAGGACAGGAAGGTGTCACTAACAGTTCAGAGGAGGATCTGGAAGAGGAGAACGAGTTAGAGAAGTGAGGAGGACTTTTGTTTTCAGCTTTGGACATATTATTGTGATTTTTGCCTGTACTATACCCATGTCATCACCATCCCTCACCCTTCCCCCTACACACACACACACACACACACACACACACACACACAACATGCTGTATATCCCACCCATAACCCCAGTGTACAATGACAGTTAATGATGGATTTTCTGTGGTGAAGATGATAATGATGATGATGATGATGATAATTTATACTTACTCACTTTATACTCACACTGATTCTGTCATGTTGTGTTTGTTCTTTGTAGAGGGTGTGAAGATGAGGCCACGACCAAGGAGAGGATAACTGAGGTGTCTGAGAAATATAAGTGTTTGCTGGAGAAGGATGTGGAGATGGCCAGCCCAGACTCCTTCTCCTACATGCTCAATATGTACGGCAGTTTGGAACAGATGGACTCCCTTCTAGCTGAGGAAAGTGAGTAGTGCTCTCGATATAAGATGAATTAATTTAGCACTATCCTTTAAAACACCACAGGCTCAATAAGTAGCAACCCCTTGATGGCAAGCTGTGACTAATCATTCTATGTTTCCTTCTATCTAATTCTATTTTGGTTTGTACCCACTCCTCCCTCACAGTCCAAGTCCATGAGAGTAAGGGTAATGTGAGTCATGCTGGTTTGATGCACTGCTGGAGAGGCTCACTGGATGAATATATTACCTCTGCTGCCAGACACAAGAAACTCACTCCATTCCTGGTGGCTGCTGCTCCCCACGTCTCATTCAAGTCAGTACTCTTTGATGCAGAACCTATTGTTTCTATAATTGAATGTACAGTCGGCAGCATAAATTCGTGTCCATCTCGTGTACTTAATAATGCTAATATGACCAGATAGTTGCATTCTGAACCAGTTTTTATTCCAACAACAAACGTAATTTACCATATGAGAACTATATCTGTCATCTCTGCATTAAAATTGTATTACAACATCACTATAGCTAATACATACACAGGTGGAAATGAAGCGAACTTATGCTGCCGACTGTACCATTACGCAAAAAAGTATCTGAAAAATAGGGTGCGGTGGCTCTCATAATGAACAAGACTTCACGCCTTATCCTCCACCATTTACCAAAAACTTTCGTCCGAGTTGTCTTATTGCAGTTGCCGAATTTTTTCAGATACTTTTTTGAGCAATGGTACAATACCAATACCGTAGTACTATGCCAATACCCATTTACATTAAAGAAAACCTACCGTAATTGTATTAGTCAGAGCAGCAGTAGTAGTAGTAATAATAATATAGCTTTGCATTGTACTGAATTGAAAGTGTTTAAGAGTTAGGTTGGTCATTTCAAGTGTGCAGTATTATGGTCTGCCCTATCTCAGTATCTTGTGTTGTCGTTTATTGTATATGTTTTGTAATGAATGTGTGTTGGATTAAACTGATCAACTTTGGTGGGTCATGCTATGGAAGTTTGCCCTACCTTATTAATTTGTGTTGTGTTTTAATGTTTATGTTTATGGTTAAGGCAGTGAGGTGAGGTGAGGTGGGTAATGGTATACTTAAAGTTTGTCCTACCTCATTAACTTAGGCTGTGTTTTAAAGTTTATGGTTATGGTTAAGGCGGTGAGGTGAGGTGAGGTGGGTAATGGTATACTTAAAGTTTGCCGTACCTCATTAACTTAGGCTGTGTTTTAAAGTTTATGGTTATGTTTAAGGCAGTGAGGTGAGGTGAGGTGGGTAATGGTATACTTAAAGTTTGCCCTACCTCATTAACTTAGGCTGTGTTTTAAAGTTTATATTTAAGGTAGTGAGGTGAGTAATGGTATACATGGTTGGCTTCAGGTTGGGACAGGTGGCATGTGAGGCGTACGCAGAGCAGTTGGTGGAGGAAGGTGATGTCATTGCCGGGGCCACACATCTTGTCATCGTTAATAAGGTACCATGGTAACACAAAGGGCCACCGTATTCAAGAACATTCACGGTGCATACGATGGCGTGGTACCGATACAATGCCTCCATAGACAAACAACAACAACAACAAGCCATCGTCAACACCACGGATGTTCTTGCATACGGCCCATAACCAGATTATTATTATTATTATTATTATTTAACCCATTGTGTCATGAAACAGATAAGCACAGTTTGAGTTTGGAGTAATTGATTCCTCCTATGTACCAAAAGTATACTCTCTCTTTAAGGCTCATTCCATTATGTATTAAGTATAAAAAAATCCCCATCATCCAAGTTTTGCATAATAATGTTGTATGTTTTCACTATTGTGTATTTATTTTAGAGTACTGTTCAGATTTTGATATCGGGGTGATTATTTGGTTTTATCCTTAATAGGCTTCCTTTCTTATTACTTATTTTTCCCCTCCTGTCATAGTTGGAGCAGATGTATTTTTATCATCCCTTCCTTTTATATTATATGCTTTTACCTTCATGATGGTCTAAGCCCGGTAGCCAAATGATTGCTCTCTCCTTCCTTTCTTTTTTTTTTTTTTTTTTTTTTTTTTTTTTTTTTTTTTTCCTATCATCTAAGAGTGAAAAGTTAATGAGGTAGTACAGTTTTGGTAAGTCTGAAGCAACTGATTCCTCCAAACTATTCCAAGCAACAGGCCACCATTATTAATATTAACCTGGTCATGTTTCCTGGCATACTTTGGAAGAATCAAGGAGCTCCAATGTACAAAAAGTATAGTATCCCCTTAATTAATACTATTTGTTGTTAACGCGTGTCAGATCAAGGAAGCCGTGGACATACTGACCCGACACAAGTACTTCCGTGAGGCGTACACCGTGGCCAGGTGTCGACTCGGCTACGATGACGAGTTGAGGGCCACCGTCATCAAGAAGTGGGTCTCATGCTCTATATATGACGGCAACTATGACCTGGCTGCAACACTGTAAGTTATTATATTATTAGCTGACATATATATTTATTTCATCATCTGTTTTGTAGAATGAATAGAGTTTGCATAGATTGAATAATATCATAAGAGGAGATTTTATGACAACATATTACCAGCATTTCTTCATGACCAAAGCTTAATATTACATTGCTGTTGTTGTTGTTCATTGAGTATCATAATGCTTTAAGTAGTTTGCTTGTACATTTTTATTTTCCCAAGTAAACAATCCATTTTATTTTTGCCATTTTGTCTCTCAGTCTATCCTTGTGCTTTCTGATTAATTTCTGGGCTTGTAACGCCCCACAAAAAAATAGTGCTTAGAGGAAATGAAATGAATGAGTTTGGATGATACGTTGACAACCCATTCTTTTCGTTTTGTCAACCAACAGTCAGCTGAGTGAGGGATGGCTACAGGAAGCTGCTCGTACTCTGTCTCGTCGTGTTGACCCTGGCTCTCTGTTTGTGGCCGGACAGCTGTACCAGGCAGCAGGTCGGGGAGAACTGGCTCAGGCAATGGGTACAGCTGCATTGAGGGAGGCAGCACTTAGACAAGAGATCACCAGGATTGAGCCATTTTTAGCCCACATGCCAGAACTGAGTGTATGTATGTGTGCAGATTTATGGTTGGCTTGCCACACCTAAAGTTTTGAGTTCTGTATTGTTATTAATATTTATGCATTTAAACTCATTTTCTAAAGTAAAAAATAATTGCAGTAAAAGCTCAAGAATCCGAATGGTGGTCACCCAGCCAACACCCCTCGCTGAACACCGACCGAGGCTTCAAATTTTTTTTTTTTTTTTTTTTTTTTTTTTTTCTAAATCCAAAAATAATGTCTGTTCGATATACAGCAAGACATGCTGGTGCATGATCTGCATTTTTTTTTTTTCCCACACCATGACCCAAATCACCAACTACTGTATAAGTAAAATGCATGTAGAGAGAGAGAGAGAGAGACAACACCATCCACAACTTACAAAACTACTGTTCATTCACTCTTACTTGGGCATGCACAAATTTGACTAACTCCCAAATCCACAACAACAACAAAATCTCCTAAATCCAAAATAATTGTCCACTTGATATAGAGCAAGACATACTGGTTCAAAATCTGAGAGAAAACTTCTTTAAAAAATTTTAAACCTGAAAAGTTTCCAAGCCCCTACTACAGTACTGGCAAAACACTGTTATAGTTGAAAAAAGATGAGATAACATCATCATTGTTATCACACAATATTCACACATTATTAACTCACCAGTGTGGTGGCCATGCCGCCGTGACACCACCAGTCACTTTCACCACGCTGTTAACCGCTATTTGTGGTTCCAATTTTTCATATAATTTTTTACTTCCTCTCAAGAATCTGTAAAATTCATAAATGTGACTTTGTGTTTAGCTGTCACACTGGTTATCTACAGCCACAATCAATTATCCTACAACAATTTCCTTCTATGATAGTAAATATTTTGGTAATAAAGAACAATACATATATGATTTTGCAGCATCTCATAACAATAATTGAGGTGATTGAGTTGACATAAGGTATTGTATAATTATATTTAGATATGATACTGAATTATTTACATAATAAGGAAAGTGTTGCTGGATATTTGATTGTGGCTGTACATTGCCTGGCTCATCACTTGGCTCACATAATGTCCCTGTAAACAAAAATCACATTATAGTTTCTTTTTCTCTCATTTTACCAGTGGTTCCGAGCCATTTTCTGCTGTCTTCAAGTCCTGCTCCATGTACTACGCAAGGCAGACAAGCAAACCATATTTAGTTACCTGATAGAGAGTGACCAGGACATAGAAGAAGTGGAAAACCGTGAGGAACACAAGGATAAATTATCGAAAAGGAAGAAACAAGATGGTACTGGTAGTTATGGTGTAGCAATGGCAGATGCAAGAGGCTCGGGAAAAGACGAGAGGAGCAATGATAACAAAAAAAGTACTGATAACAAACCGTGCGAACTTGGTGAAACGGAGAAGCAACAAGTTGACAGTACACAGACTCCACAAACAACAGACACATTCCCACAACAACAACAAGTAGAGAAGAATGAAGGAGAGAATGGCCACCAGGGAATAGTGAAGGAAAACAGTCCCGGAACCGATGATGCCAAACCGTGCGAGAGAAACGGAGAAGGTGGCGGCGGCGGCGTACTCGAGGCAGCTGCTGAGGAGTTGGAGACTGTGGTGGAGCGTGTGAGGCGTGAGTGGAAGGCGCAGGGCATCACCCAGGATCAACACGATGACATCTACAAGGCAGTCACGGCCAACTTCTCCACACAGCAGCTCCCAACGTCTCTCAAGCAGGTCAGTTAGTTGGTTGTTACCTTATGTGTGTGTGTGTATGTCCTCTTTGCATTTTTCAGCACTCCCTTTCCTCCTCCTCCTCCTCCTCTTTGTCTCTTCCTCATTACTTTTGTTCTTATCTCTTCCTGCCTCTCTCTTCATCATCTCTTCCTTTCCTCCTTTTTGTTACTTCTTTTCTATACTTTTTCTGTCAATAAATTCGTCCAACATCTTTCCCCCATTTCATATTTCTCCATTTACTCTTAGTGCTGTTGAGTACACTTGCTCCAGAAAATATCAGAGCCATGTGTGACCAATGACTACTGAAAAGATGGCGTTCAACTTATTATAATTATTTCATTAGAGTTGATACACACATCCTGACAACCAACCCCACCAACCCACCAGGATTACAAGGCTTTTGGGTGGAATAACTAATAAGTACAGTTAATAAATAATTGTATCCACCACTTCATTTTAAGCTCGGTCCCTCATTCAAGACAACCAAATGTTTTTTCCAGGTGGTTTCTATTATTCATTACCATATTGACTAAATGATTTACTGAGACTGTTAAAAGGATATTGCTAAATTTATTCATTTTATATCAAGCGCCTACTGTATGCATAGATATGTTCTGGAGTGAATAGACATAATCATAATGGTCACTTGTTATTTTTTTAAGGAGGTATTTCATTGTTGGTAAATCTGGAGCATTTGATTCTCCAAATTATTTCAAGCAACAGGCCACCATTATTTCTGTTCATCTGGTCCTGTTTCCTAGTGTACTTAGGAGGAATCTGTGTAGCTCTCAAATTCACCATACAGTAGTTTAGTGGAATCAGATTGTTGTTCCAGATTGATTTACCACCAACATTCAACTACTGTTCCCCTTTCATTACCATTGTAACCCCTTAATTAATATAATACTACTCTTCCCTCCCTCCCTCAGCTGTGGTTGATGGTGTCGGTGGCAATGACCGAGATGCTGCTGTCACCTTGTCCCTCACACAGCCACAAACACCTCCACACTGCACTCAACCATGTCCAGGCCTGGGGAAAGGCTGACCAGGCACTTCACCTCACACATCTTCTTCTACCCAAAGGTACCGTACATTTCTTAGTTCATTGTTTTTATGTGTGCGTCCTATAATCCGACATCCAAGCGCGCACACAGGCTCGCACACACACAATCCATTTTTTATATCCAGTTTCATTAGCTGTTGAATTTATTGTGTGGAAGGAAATTACTCACCGACTTCCTCCTCCTCCTCCATACAGGTGTATTGTTTAGTATACATAGATGTTTGCAGTCTTTTAGTTTATTGTTAGATTATGTAGTGTACCTTTAACTGTAGTCTGTACCATAGAAAAGACCTGTCAGGTTTTCCCTTCTGGCTCAGTTAAGCTCACCCTTTATTTATTCCTCTCCCTCTCTGTCTGGTTTTGGAATTATGTCCAGTTCTTGTTATAGTTTCAAAGTGCCTGTTATGTTCTTTGCAAATTGGTGGCTATATAGTAGACACTCGATATTAGATGAATGAATTTTACACTGCCCTTTTAACACAGGCTCAATGCATCACTTGGTTTGTATGGTAATGAATAACAAAACGCCTGGGAAAACCTTTGATGGTCTTCAATGAGGGACTAAGTGTAAAATGAAGTGGTGGATACAAGGAATTATTCATTGTATAATTATCAAGGGTCTACAGTAGTATCCTCCAAACTGTGCCAGAGTTTAGCTTCGATATTGAGAGGGTCTGTTGAGTGACATACATTACAACACTGATAACATTAACCACCATTTTCTTCTTCAGGGACACAAGACCTAAGCTCACTGGGACCAGCCTTTGTAAGTAAAGATGGCACTGTTCTACCCTGCATAAAAACTCTGCGTTGGCTGTACCATGTCTCCGAACTCTCACTCCTCAACTCACATGTCCAGGGCGAGGGATTCTGGTCAGCAGTCCGAGCAGAGGGGGACCAAGGAATGAAAAGTGTAGAGGAGTTAACAGAGGCTATCAGTACCAAGTTGGGATTCCAGGCAACATCAACAAAGACATTAGAAGAAAGCAATATTGATGTCAGTGATGAAAAGATAAATGGAGCCACATCAGACAGTGTACAGGAACTGGGAACTGGAGACATGGAAACAGCTAAAGAAACAAATGGTGTAGGTGAGACAAGCAATACCAATAATTTGCAACAAGAGACAGTAGAAGTCATCACCCACATTGAAGATACAGATATTACAGCTTCTCCTTCCACAGCCCCAAGTAAAGACTTCAAACTCCCACAGTCCAAAATGGATCTGTTGGTTGCATTACACTCATGCCTTAATGGTCTCAAGAGCCAGCAACAGGAGTGTCAAGAGCAGCCACATGTGGAGGCGTCATCTGGGTTCTCTAGTCCCAAAAAGTTTCTGCAGGAAATAGTAGACAAACTGAGAAGTGAGGGAAGCTGCTCAGAAAATGAACTTCTCTCATTGTTGGACTTGTGAATGTTGTTGTACTACAGTATCAGTTAAGACGGTTATAATTTGCCAGAATATAAGTTAATTAACAATGTACCAGGTAAGGGTCATAACAGTGAGGTGACAGTCAAAAACTGATAGTGAAGACAAAACAGAACAAAGTTTTGTATTCAGAAGCAGGAGGAATTTACCCAAACATATTACACCTGTGTAGTCCTGTGATACTCAGGATGACGGAACAGAAACGTGTGCATCGTCTTCTTTCTCTGACAGTGAATTGGAACCCTGTAATTCCACCACCCCACAACAACGACATAAGTGATGATAGTGGGGAATTTTGCATACCCTCTACCCCCCAACAAAAAAATGTGGTATTCTGTAATAAATCCCCCAACCACAAGTAGCCAAGGTTAACAAGAGTTTGGGTATCTACGTGTGTTGCATCGGAGTCATCAAAATCGTAGTAGGCAACCTACTGGCTTGTGTCACTGTCTTCAGCAAGTTCCTGTTGTGTGGTGGGGGAATTACAAGGTTCCCCACTATCTTCACCTATGTCTTGTGGTTGGGGGGTTGGGTGATTTAGTACAGAATACCACATTTCTTGTTGGGGGTTAGAGGGTATGCAAGATTCCCCACTATTGTCACTTATGTCTTGTTGTTGTGAGAATTACAAGGTTCCAATTTACTGTCAAAGAAAGAAGACAATGCACACGTTTCTGTTCCGTCATCCTGAGTGTCAAAGGAATACACAGGTGTAATATGTTTGGGTAAATCTGTTTTGTCTTCAGTATCAGTGTTAGAGCTGTTTATTTTCTTTATTGTACCACTTTCCAACCAAGAAATACAACTCTTATGTCTCAATGAGTGTGTGTGTATGTTGTAACCCACTGTAACACTACTGACTGGAGACTGTATACTGAGGCTCTGAGTGTGGGAAGATTGCTGATACCTCGTCTCGTCCTCACAACTGCTGACCGAGCGGTTTGTGTGATAAGTATCATATGACACTTGGGGAGTGGGAGGGGGGGGGGGGGTTGCCTTATTGCTCTGAAATTAACCCTACAATTTTTTCGTACATTTCAGGGGGAAAAAAGTTCACGGCAGAGGTTTATGAAAAAAAAAAAAATACCGATAACTTAATTTTTGTTAAACTTTAAACACGATTTTCTTAAAACTTGAGTTGTGTCGATCATCCCGGTGTGGAAATAGACGCCTGATATGTGCGGTGTATGTGGAAAGAATGATAATGTTTAAGTTACTACTATACAGTATTGTATATCTCACAATATGAAGCTCTTCATTGCTTTATAAGTGTTCCTAATAATGATTAAACACCATTTTGGAATACTGTGTGACCCTAATTGATCCTCCACACTTAAGGTTACATTCAAGGTTGTGCTGATCACATAAATAACTTAGAAATGTAACATCATGCTAACTCGACTAAACCTAAGACAATACAGAGATTAGTTTATGTTGTTGATGTTGAAAATTGTACACACACAATCCACAATCCGTAGCCAACCTGAGTCGAAGCCCGAGATCTGGAACAGGCAGTTTCTAGACGACAGCCCACCCAAAGTCTCCATTGGTTCAAAATGTGTGTTGCCTCATGATGGTTTGGGTGGGCTGCCTTCCAGAAACCGCCTGCTTCAGAGCTCGGGCTTCAACTCAAGTGGGCAAGGGATTGTTGAGTGTACATAATTTCCTTTGGGTCATACATGAGGAGTGTACAAGTTTAATTAAATCCTGGCCATGATGGGGGACTGTCTAATGTAATACAGTACTATACTAAGTTGTGTTGGTACATTCATTACAGTTGGAGAGTTAAGGGGGTGCAGGAATAGGGGGACAGGCTTGGGGGGGGGTTTTGGGGGGTGCAGGAGTAGGGGGACAGGCTTGGGGGGGGGGTTTGGGGGGTGCAGGAGTAGGGGGACAGGCTTGGGGGGGGTGTGGGAGTAGGGGGACAGGCTTTTAAGGGGGGGGGGGGGTTTAGGCGGTTGCGGGAATAGGGGACAGGCCTTCTACCCCCCACAAGCCTGTCCCCCTATTCCCGCACCCCTAACCCCCCCCCCCCCCAAGCCTGTCCCCTACTCCAGCACCCCCTTAAGGGACCCTGTGATGTATCAAGAATATGAATCAACACGTGTTTCAAATATTGCCACAAAACATCACCTATAAGGAAGGAGCTTGTTTCAGGACATAATCACAGAGTCCTTAATGTCATGTGAAATTAATTAAGATTATTCAACATTCACTGGTATTCATTGGTGTCTTTACAGTCAAAGTCTTAAAGTTGCCTCACCTCTAGAATGGTGTGTATATTTGGATGACATAATTATGAATGAAATATAATTGATTTTCTGAGTTACTTTTGGTCAGATGGCCAGATGAAACAATTGTGTCTCATTTCATAACAGTACGTTGTTGTTCTCAGAGTTCACCAATTACATTTAGTACAAGCCCCAACAATCTGGGAAATGTTGTCGCTAAAGGCCATTAAGTTGTCAGTTATCAGATCTGTCAGGTGTTATTTTACTAAGTGATACACACAAGTCATCCCTGAATCAGTATAGGTATGACAGAAAATGGTGCTGTTGGAAGGTTATCTATATTGTACACCACCACTACTACCACCACCACTACTACTACTACCACCACTACTACTATTACTACTACTACCACTACTACTACTACTACTACTACTGTACTAACCCTTAAATAAATATGTTAGTGTTATATCTAAAGTATACTGTATTAAAAGATGGTCACTATACATACATACATTGGTTATATAGTATACATAGTGTTGTATTCATTTTGTATACAATATCTAATAAATACACTGAAAATTATATCTCATTAGTCGAATTAATTATTTGATTAATTTTGTATATGGTATCTTGTAAATAAACAGTAAATTATAATTATCTCGTAAGTCAAAATTAATTCTAACCAAAATATGTTTCTGTGAGTATTAATGAATTCTCTTAATGCTAAAATCAATTCCTAAAAATAAAATCTGGTAAATCTATATGAATTCTCGTATATATAAATGGATTGTTTTGTTAATATAAATTATCTCTTAGTAAATGCAGATTAAAATTCTTCTAAATCTTAAAAAATTCTTCCAAATAAAAATAAATTTTCGTAAATAAAAAGAAATTCTCGTGAATATAAGTAGTTTCACAACGATGTAAATGCATTCTTGTGAACATATATAAATTCTCACAATCATAAATTTTGTCCAGTAAATTTTCACAAATAAATAAATTCTCAAAATTAAAAAAAAAAAAAAAAAATCTCATACAGTGTAGTATAAAAAAATTTCCTATCTAAATAAATTCTCGTAAATTGTAATTAATGCTTGAAAATAAACATAAATTGTCATAGATGTAAATAAATTCTTGTAAAACTAAATAAATTCTCGTCAACATAAATAAATTCTCGTCAACATAAATAAATTCACGTCACTATAAGCAAATTCTCGAAACTATTTATCAACTCTTAAACTTGTTGATAGTGAAAGTCCAAGAGTTAAGGTAAATCATAGTTTTATTTCCATATACTGTACTTCTTTTATACTTCATCAATATATATTTTGATATTCGCTGTATCATGAGAACAAAAACAACATATAGATTATTTTATCACACAAACATATTGTATATTATTTTTTTATCACACACACACAAACACACACACACATTATCGCATTGAACATATTGTATATTATTTTATACACACACATACACATACATACACACTTTATCGCATGAACATATTGCATATTAATTTTTATCATACACACAAACACACACACATGAATTGAGACAAACCAGACCACCATTACTACTAAGCTACACTGTACTGAGTTAGTCTCTTTAGTGGCACAGTTTGGAGGACTCCGAGGTTACTACAGTACACTCCAAACAGCGCTATGCAACAGGACACACACACATACTGCTGAAGTCTGTTTCTTGGCACAGTTTGGAGGAACCATGTGACTGCACTGGGTCCTTCAAACTGTATACATATAATTGTGCTGCTTTAATATCAATTTTTTTTTCAGAAATTATGGCTGGCTTCATTCAATATTACCAGATCAACAATAATACTGTTAACTCAATAATAATAACAATAATAATAATAATAATAATAATAATAACAATAATAATAATAATAATAACAACAACATTACTAATAATAATAATAAGCTACTATAACTACTACTACTATTACTACTATTAACCCCATAACAATGATGATAATATATTACTATTTCTCCTACTACATTACTAATAGAATAATAATAATAAGACAGTAAAAGCTCAAAAATACAAAATTCAAAAACTGACCAAGCGATGTGTGAACGCGATCATAAACACTCCATTGAAAAGGCCAAGTAATAATAGTGATAAAAAACCGGTGAAGAGAAAACATGTACTCATTACAATTACATGAAAAAAAAAAAAAAAAAAAAAAAAAAAAAAAAAAAAATAATAATAATAATAATAATTTTGCAGATACTTAATCAAGGTCATTCTGTCTAACAAGCTATATATAATTGAAAACACAACTGAGAGTGATATTAATTAAGGGGACATACTGTATAGCACATTGTTTTGGGTGGTAAATCTGGAGCAAATGATTCCTCCAAACTACTCCAGTCAACAGGATACCATTATTTTTCTTTATTTGGGTCTGTTTCCTGGCATCAGACTTTGGAGGAATCAAGGCGCTCCAATCTATCCTAAATATACTGTACTATTCCCTTAATGAAAATACCGTGGGAATATCTTTAAAAACTGTGTAAATAAGCTAGAGAATAATATACATCTCGGTCTCATATAGAACGTGTTCACATAGAACGAGCGACCAAAATATTAGCTTAAAATTATTTTACAAAACGATTGCATCCATATAGAACGGGTGGTGAAAATATGTGAAGCAAATGCGAGGAGTTCTTATACCAAACGAGCGAAATAATAATGAACGTGCCAGGAAATGATATCACTGGCGTCTGTACAGTGTGGGTGAGTGTGATAACGCCACTTCTCCCGCTCCTTCCCCCTACCCAGTGTTGCCAGGTGCAAGGAAATTTCTCTGTTTTAGGAAATTTTGAAATCCACACGGGGAAATTATTTAAAGATTGTTCAAAAGTAAACAGGGAAAGTCTTACCAGAAGAAATACCAAAAAGACCGTCAATGTTCAAGAGTAAACAGGAAATTATTTAGGCATAAAGGGAAATTCTAAAGTTGAAGTTAGGGAAATTTCGTGTTTGACTCGCTCGTTTTTAGTGATTATGAGTTAACCACCAGCTTCAACACTGTCATGTCAGGTGGTGCATTTACAAAATGGAAGGCCATTTCCTTCGATATAAACAAGGAAGTTATTTCTCGGAAAGAGAAAGGAGAAGGAAACACCAGCGTATGGTTAATAAAAGAAAACAAACGATGATCACACACTATCTCCCCCCCCCCCCTACCACCTCCACCACCACGGATGCCGCCGACTCGTCTCAGTCACATGAGTCACCTGCCAAAACCTTAATACGAATTGTAATATGCATTTTACATACATCCCTGTACAGTAGGATTAAGGCAAGAAAAACCTTGAAAAGTATTTATGTTAATTTCAGGGACAATTTTGGTGATTGATCGACCAAATGTGATTTTCCCCAGAGGTTACGTGTATCACATAGAACGATTTCACATAGAACGACGTCTTCTATCGACCTATTGGATGTTCTATACGAGACCGAGGTGTACCAGTACATATTCCCCTATTCCCGTACCACCTTAATAACACAGTTGTTATTATTTTGGTGTATTTTTTTGACTTCCTCTCAAGAATCCATAACATTAATAAATCCAAACACTTAAAAGTCTCAATTGAGCATTTCAGATTTTTGAGCTTTGACTGTAATAAAAAAAAAAAAAAAAAAAAAAAAATAATAATAACAACAAATAAAATTTTTCAGGTACAAACAACACCTACACTAAAAGATTATTATTATGATATTATAAAGAAAAATATTAACATAGTAATCAACTTTACCAAACCCTTTGCAAAATATATACCATAACAATAATAATAATAATAATAATAAGTACCCCATAATTATAAAATAGTCTATTGTTTTGGAAAATAGTGTATGTATGTCAGACTTGGTGAATGAATTGGAAAACTACTAAATCCTTAAAAAAAAAAAAAAAAAAAAAAAAAAAAAAAAAAAAAAAAATAATAATAATAATAATAAATAAGTATATAAAAAAAAATAAAAAAAATGGAGGAATCAGCAGCCCTCCAAATCACACTTCTTGGTGAATTGGAGTGCTACGGAATCCTCCAAACTATGTCATAAAACAGATTCCCATATTAGTATTATTGAGGCGGTTTGTTTCTTGGCACAGTTTGGAGGAATCGGCAGCACTCCAGTTAACAGATGTAAGAAACTATGTACAGTCGTGGTCAAATATAATCATCCATATAGGGGTAACTCACGTAAGATTTTGACAGCTTCCTTCTGTTCCTTTGCTGATAAACTTTCCAATAAATAGATTAACTACCATCTATTAATTTACTACAAGCAGCTATGCACTACTTAAAACAATAACACACACACACACACACACGTTAACTACCATCTTTTAATTTACTACAAGCAGCTACACACTACTTAAAACAATAACACACACACACACACACACGTTAACTACCATCTTTTAATTTACTACAAGCAGCTACACACTACTTAAAACAATAACACACACACACACACACACACGTTAACTACCATCTTTTAATTTAATACAAGCAGCTACACACTACTTAAAACAATAACACACACACACACACACACACACACGTTAACTACCATCTTTTAATTTACTACAAGCAGCTACGCACTACTTAAAACAATAACATCATATGTGAACGTGAAAACATTAGACAGTAAATTGTTTGAGATACCCATATGTGGATGATTATTTTTGACCACGACTGTATGTACTGTATATGTATAAATAATGCTTATAATAATAATAATAATAATAATAATAATAATAATAATAATAATAATAATAATAATAATATAATAATAATAATAATAATAATAATAATAATAATAATAATAATAATAATAATAATAATAATAATAATAATAAATATAATAATAATAATATAATAATAATAATAATAATAATAATAATAATAATAATAATATAATAATAATAATAATAATAATAATAATAATAATATAATAATAATAATAATAATAATGAACTATGATTAATTAAACTGTATATGTATAAATAATGCTTATAATAATAATAATAATAATAATAATAATGAGCTATGATTAATTAAACTGTATATGTATAAATAATGCTTATAATAATAATAATAATAATAATAATAATAATGAGCTATGATTAATTAAACTGTATATGTATAAATAATGCTTATAATAATAATAATAATAATAATAATAATAATGAGCTATGATTAATTAAACTGTATATGTATAAATAATGCTTATAATAATAATAATAATAATAATAATAATAATGAGCTATGATTAATTAAACTGTATATGTATAAATAATGCTTATAATAATAATAATAATAATAATAATAATAATGAGCTATGATTAATTAAACTGTATATGTATAAATAATGCTTATAATAATAATAATAATAATAATAATAATAATAATAATAATAATAATAATAATAATGAGCTATGATTAATTAAACTATATATATATAAATGCAATGGTATAAATCATTAAAGTCATATTTGTCACTATCACATCTCTCTCTCTCTTTATTTCTCTCTTTCGGTCTCTTTATTTCACTCTCTCTTTTTTGTCTATTTCTTTCTCTTTCGGTCTCTTTTTATCTCTCTCTCTTTTGGTCTATTTCTTTCTCTTTCAGTCTCTTTATCTCTCTCTCTCTTTTGGTCTCTCTTTATCTCTCTCTCTCTTTTGGTCTATTTCTTTCTCTTTCGGTCTCTTTTTATCTCTCTCTCTTTTGGTCTATTTCTTTCTCTTTCAGTCTCTTTATTTCACTCTCTCTTTTTTGTCTATTTCTTTCTCTTTCGGTCTCTTTATCTCTCTCTCTCTCTTTTGGTCTATTTCTTTCTCTTTCGGTCTCTTTATTTCACTCTCTTTTTTGTCTATTTCTTTCTCTTTCGGTCTCTCTTTATCTCTCTCTCTCTTTTTTGTCTATTTCTTTCTCTTTCGGTCTCTTTATCTCTCTCTCTCTCTCTTTTTGTCTATTTCTTTCTCTTTCGGTCTCTGTATCTCTCTCTCTCTTTTGGTCTATTTCTTTCTCTTTCGGTCTCTTTATCTCTCTCTCTTTTTGTCTATTTCTTTCTCTTTCGGTCTCTTTATCTCTCTCTCTCTTTTGGTCTATTTCTTTCTCCTTTCGGTCTCTATTTCTCTTCTTTCTTTCTTTCTTTATTTTTTACTCTCTCTCTTTTCTTTCCCTGTATCTTCTTCTCCCTCTTTTTTTTTCCCTTCTCTTCCTCCCTCTTTCTTCTCTTCTCCTTCCCTCACTTTCTCATCCTCTCACCACCCTCCCTCTTTCTCCCTTTCTCTTTCTCATTCTCCCTCTCTCTCTCCCTCATTCCCTCTCTCTCTCTCTTTTCCTACCTCTTTCTTCCTCTCATTCTCCTTCTCTCTCTTTTCCTCCTTCTCTCTCTCCCTCTCACTCTCTCTTTCTCCCTCCCTCTCTTTTTCCCTCCTCTCTTTCTCCCTCTCTCTTTTCCTCCCTCTTTCTTTCTCCCTGTACCTCTTTCTCTCTTTCTTTTCCTCCCTCTCTCACTCTCTCATTCTCTCTCACTCTCTTACTTTCCCTCCAAGAAGCACCACACTCACTGAAGTAAGTAACCTATAATAAACACTCTTAATATAATAACAGTATATGTGAAGCACCACGTAAATATACACACACATACACACACACACCTGCATACACACACACACACACACACACACACACACACACACACACACACACGAGGGACCAACCAACCAACGCTGTGTACACCTGAGGGGATATAACACACACACACACACACACACGAGGGACCAACCAACCAACGCTGTGTACACCTGAGGGGATATAACACACACACACACACACACACACACACACCTGCATACACACACATGAAGGGAAATAACACACACACACACACACACATGAGAAAAAATATACACACATACATACATACACCTGCATACACATGAAGGGAAATCACACACACACACACACACACACCTGCATACACACACATGAAGGGAAATAACACACACACACATACATACATACATACATACTTAGGCACCGTCCTTGTGTGCGTCTCAATAACTGCCGTTAAATATTTCATCCGCTGGTGATGGGGGCGGGGAATTGTCTCTCTCCTCTTGTCTCTTTCTCTCCACCTCTCTCTTTCTCTCCATCTCTTCTTCTTCTCTCTTTCTCTCCATCTCTTCTTCTTCTCTCCTTCTCTCCATCTCTTCTCTCTTTCTCTCCTCTACACTAGAAATGATAAAAAATAAGTGCATGAAATAAATAAAAAAAAATGAATTAAACTGAAAAATTAATACCAAAACAAAAACTTAAATGAACCATGTGAAATAAAAAAAAATGAATTAAACTGAAAAATTAATACCAAAACAAAAACTTAAATGAACCATGTGAAAAAAAAAAAAAATGAATTAAACTGAAAAATTAATACCAAAACAAAAACTTAAATGAACCATGTGAAATAAAAAAAATATACACAAAAATGAAATTGAACTTTATGTAAAAAATAAAGTCTTAAATGTGCCAGAAAATTTATGCAAAAATAAACAAATAAAAATTAATAATAAAACAGTAATACAATTTGAATACATAATAATTACCTCTCTCTTCTTTACATGTAATTATATAGGGAACATTACATAGGCTAGTTACTAAGAAACAAATATTATGACATAGAGACAGACTGGTTAATTGACAGACACTGTACAGCCACAATCAAATATCCACCGACACCCTCCTTCCATCGTTGTAAATAAATCAGTATCATATCAAAATATAATCCTACAACAACAACACCTTACGTCAACTCAACCCCCTCAATTATTATTATTATTATGAGGTGCTGCAATATCATACACGTGTTGTTCTTCATTACCAAGATATTTACTACGATGGAAGGAAAGTGTCGGTGGATATTATTATTATTATTATTATTATTATTATTATTATTATTATTATGAGGTGCTGCAATATCATACACGTGTTGTTCTTTATTACCAAGATATTTACTACGATGGAAGGAAAGTGTTGGTGGATATTTGATTGTGGCTGTACATGAAAATATTCCTCTAAATTGTCTGTAATCTTATTCACACTTTATATACACACACACACACACAGAGTTAATTACAAGAGTTTGACCAGAAATATATCTGATGCTTTACATGCATACACACGCATGTACTGCGCGCGCACACACACAATTTGTTTCTCTCTCTCTCTCTCTCTCTCTCTCTCTCTCTCTCTCTCTCTCTCTCTCTCTCTCTCTCAAACACACAATCTGTTTCTCTCTCTCTCACACACACAATCTGTTTCTCTCTCTCTCTCTCACACACACAATCTGTTTCTCTCTCTCTCTCTCTCTCTCTCTCTCTCTCTCTCTCTCTCTCTCTCTCTCACACACAATCTGTTTCTAACTCTCTCTCACACACACACAATCTGTTTCTCTCTCTCTCTCTCACACACACACACACACACACACACATATTGGGGTAGGAACAACACCCTTCTTACATAGTGAAGTTTTGTGATAACTTTTGTTCAATATCTTGTAGTGGTGTGTTACAGGTGTGGTGGTGGTGAATGGAGTCTTCCGATTCATCCAGTGACGGTGAACTGAAAAGAAGGAGAGATTATTTATTTATTTATTTATTTATCTATTTATTTATTTATTAATTAATTATTCGAGATAGATATTGGTGGTGGTTGTGTAAGGTATGTGTGTTTTTGTGTGTGTGTCGCTTTTTTTTTTTGGCTATACTGCATAATTATATATTTATTTATTTATTTATATATTTATTTATTTATATATTTATTTATTTATTAATTAATTATTCGAGATAGATATTGGTGGTTGTGTAAGGTATGTGTGTTTTTGTGTGTGTGTGTGTCTCTTTTTTTTGGCTATACTGCATAATTATATATATTTTTTTTTTTTTTTTTTTTTTTTTTTTTTTTATTCGAGATAGATGTTGGTGGTGGTTGTGTAAGGTATGTGTGTTTTTGTGTGTGTGTGTGTCGCTTTTTTTTTTTGGCTATACTGCATAATTATATATTTATTTATTTATTTATTTATTTATTTATATATTTATTTATTTATTTATTTATTATTTGAGATAGATATTGGTGGTGGTTGTGTAAAGTATGTGTGTTTTTGTATGTGTGTGTGTCTCGCTTTTTTTTTGGCTATACTGCATAATTATATATTTATTTATTTATTTATTTATATATTTATTTATTTATTATTTGAGATAGATATTGGTGGTTGTGTAAAGTGTGTGTGTTTTTGTATGTGTGTGTCTCGCTTTTTTTTTTGGCTATACTGCATAATTATATATTTATTTATTTATTTATTTATTTATTTATTTATTTATTTTTTGAGATAGATATTGGTGGTGGTTGTGTAAAGTATGTGTGTGTAATTTTTTTTTGGCTATACCCTGTACTGCATAATTATATATTTATTTATTTATTTATTTATTTATTTATTTATTAATTTATTATAACCTTTGTATGGATGGATATTATTGGCTTCAGTTAATTACATACATACATACAAAGATTATACTAAGGTTCTGAGTGATGCATTGATAAAATACACATTATTATTATTTACACATATTAAAATACACATTATTATTATTTACACATATTAAAATACACATTATTATTATTTACACATATTAAAATACACATTATTATTATTTACACATATTAAAATACACATTATTATTATTTACACATATTAAAATACACATTATTATTATTTACACATATTAAAATACACATTATTATTATTTACACATTAAAATACACATTATTATTATTTACACATATTAAAATACACATTATTATTATTTACACATATTAAAATACACATTATTATTATTTACACATATTAAAATACACATTATTATTATTTACACATATTAAAATACACATTATTATTATTTACACATATTAAAATACACATTATTATTATTTCTTTGGAGCACCTGACACACACAAACACCAAATTTGATTGCAGTGTTTTCTTGGGCACCTGTACGTGAAATTTTAAACCCCCCCCACGGAATATTTCAAACTAATTGGAGCCACTGTGATAAATGGGAATGAAGTTTGGTGTGTTATTGAAGCTGATGTTTGTTACCTTTCATTTCTGTCCTTATATTATTATTTATTACACATATAATAGTATTAAATGGTGTATTAGTATTAAATGGTGTATGGTATTAAATGGTGAATGGTATTAAATGGTGTATTAGTATTAAATGGTGTACGGTATTAAATAAAAGGCTACTGATGGATAATTCTACGTTACTCATCCCTGACTCACCTTAGGGACTCATTCCTGACTCACTTTACTCACTCCACCCTTGACTCATCCCTGACTCACCTTAGGGACTCATTCCTGACTCACTTTACTCACTCCACCCTTGACTCATCCCTGACTCACCTTAGGGACTCATTCCTGACTCACTTTACTCACTCCACCCTTGACTCATCCCTGACTCACCTTAGGGACTCATTCCTGACTCACCTTACTCACTCCATCCTTGACTCATCCCTGACTCACCTTAGGGACTCATTCCTGACTCACCTGACTCACTCCACCCTTGACTCATCCCTGACTCACCTTAGGGACTCATTCCTGACTTACCTTACTCACTCCACCCTTGACTCATCCCTGACTCACCTTAGGGACTCATTCCTGACTCACCTTACTCACTCCACCCTTGACTCATCCCTGACTCACCTTAGGGACTCATTCCTGACTCACCCATACTCACACCACCCTTGACTCATCCCTGACTCACCTTAGGGACTCATTCCTGACTCACCTTACTCACTCCACCCTTGACTCATCCCTGACTCACCTTAGGGACTCATTCCTGACTCACCTTACTCATACCACCCTTGACTCATCCCTGACTCACCTTAGGGACTCATTCCTGACTCACCTTACTCACTCCACCCTTGACTCATCCCTGACTCACCTTAGGGACTCATTCCTGACTCACCTTACTCATACCAGCCCTGACTCACACCACCCCTGACTCACCTTAGGGACGACTCAGTGACGGAATCCTGGGTCAGGTCACGGCAGCTCAGGTCACTCAGGTCTTGTGGTTTCAGAATCAAACCTCCAACGACGACACTGCCTTCCACTCCTTCTTCTTCTTCTTCTTGTTGATGTTGTTGTTGTTGTTGTTGTTCCTCCTCGGTAGCGGTATTCGAAGTCTCGGTGGTGGTGTGGGGTGGTTGAGATGGTGGTGGTGCGTCGTCATCGTCATTGGTGTTGGTGCGTTCGTTGTCGCTACCTGGATATTATTGTTATTATTTTTTTTTATTTTTTTATTATTGTTATTATTATTACTATTATTATTATTACTATTACTATCATTATCATTATTACTATTATTATTATTATTATTATTACTATTACTATCATTATCATTATTACTATTATTATCATTATTACTATTACTATTACTATTATTATTATTATTATTATTATAAAGCCTAAGACTCACCCCCGTCACGGAACACAAGCCGAGCAGCAGCAGCAGCAGCACCGTTGAGCGACACACCACCATCGTTGAGGGAAGACGAGGAGGCACCACCACCATCACCATCACCCCTATCTTCTACTTCCTCTTCCTCTTCTTCTTCTTCTTGCCGCTGGTGGTGTTGGTGGTTGCCGTTGGTGTGGTGTTGGTGTTCCGTCGTCTCGTCAATGGTTTCGGTCTCTGCTCTCCTTCTGTGTGTGTGTGTGTGTGAGGGGGGGGGGGGAGAGGTGAGGGTTAGTGGGGGGTGGTTTTGGGTCGAGATAACACTGAACCACACACACTACCATTACACACACATCACCAGGGCGTGTTATTATTATTGTTATTATCACTATTACTATTATTATTATTATTATTATTATCATTATTACACAGTAGTATATTTTGGAGAGGAAATAAAAATATATATATTGCATATTGGGCATTTCACTTGACCTGTGACCCCGAGACCTTATTGTAAACATCTGTCTGTCTGAGTGATATACATACACACACACACACACACACACACACACACACACACACACACACACACTCAAACAAACAAACATACACACACAGAAAGATAGAAAGAAAATAAGTGTGCAAAATAAAAAAATAAAAACAGAAAAAGACAGAAAGTGAGCACACAAAAAAAAACACACAGACACACACACACACACACATAGAGAAAAAGACAGAAAAAAATGAGTGTGCGAAAAGAAAAGAAAAGAAAAGAAAAGAAAAACACGCACACACACACACACACACACACACAAACAAACAAACACACACAGAAAAAGATAGAAAGTGAGCAGAAAGTGAGCGAGCAAAATAAAAAAATAAAAACACACCCACACACACACACACACACACAGACAAAAACACAACGTCCGTCCCCAACCTTGGAGAATCGTAAAAAAAAAAAACACGCACACACACACACACACACACACAAACACGACGTCCGACCCTAACCTCGGAGAATCGAGTAACATGTTGTCGGTAGATCCTCGGACACTCTCCACCGACGCCCTGGACAGACGGCCGTTGTTGTTGTTGTTGTTGTTGGGTAGGGGAAGGAGTTGTTGACTACTACTACTACTACTTACACTCACAAGGTCATCGTCAAATATCTTGTACCTGGCAAAGATGTACGTGGTTGTTGTTATTTTTTTATTGTTGTTGTCGTAATTGTTGAAGATACAGATTTTTATTTTATTATTATTGTTGTTGTTGTTGTTGTAATTGTTATTGTTGTCATCGTAATTGTTGAAGATGTAGATTTTTATTTTATTATTATTGTTATTGTTGTTGTTGTAATTGTTATTGTTGTTGTCGTCGTAATTGTTGAAGATCTAGATTTTTATTTTATTATTGTTGTTGTTGTTGTAATTGTTGAAGATGTAGATTTTTATTTTATTATTATTGTTGTTGTCGTAATTGTTGAAGATGTAGATTTTTATTTTATTTTTATTGTTGTTGTTGTTTTTATTATTGTTGTCGTAATTGTTGAAGATGTAGATTTTTATTTTATTATTATTATTATTGTTGTCGTAATTGTTGAAGATGTAGAT
Source organism: Petrolisthes cinctipes (assembly GCA_033782935.1). Taxonomy (NCBI): domain Eukaryota; kingdom Metazoa; phylum Arthropoda; class Malacostraca; order Decapoda; family Porcellanidae; genus Petrolisthes; species Petrolisthes cinctipes. Next base: position 46,003 of record JAWQEG010006315.1, read on the forward strand.
TTTTAATTTATTATTATTGTTGTTGTTGTTTTATTATTGTTGTCGTAATTGTTGAAGATGTAGATTTTTATTTTATTATTGTTGTCGTAATTGTTGAAGATATTGATTTTTATTTTATTATTATTATTGTTGTTGTTGTTGTAATTGTTATTGTTGTAATTGTTGTTGTTGTTGTTATTTTATTGTTGTTATTTTATTATTGTTGTTGTTGTTGTTGTTGTAATTATTATTGTTGTTGTCGTAATTGTTGAAGATGTAGATTTTTATTTTATTATTATTGTTGTTGTTGTTGTAATTGTTATTGTTTTTATTGTTGTTGTCGTAATTGTTGAAGATGTAGATTTTTATTTTATTATTATTGTTGTTGTTGTTGTTGTTATTGTTGTTATTGTTGTCGTCGTAATTGTTGAAGATGTAGATTTTTATTTTATTATTATTATTGTTGTTGTTGTAATTGTTATTGTTGTTGAAGATGTAGATTTTTATTTTATTATTATTGTTGTTGTCGTAATTGTTGAAGATGTAGATTTTTATTTTATTATTATTGTTGTTGTTATTTTATTGTTGTTGTCGTAATTGTTGAAGATGTAGATTTTTATTTTATTATTGTTGTTGTTGTTGTAATTGTTATTGTTGTTGTAATTGTTATTGTTGTTATTATTGTTGTCGTAATTGTTGTTGCTATTATTATTATTATTATTATTATTACAGTTTAATTATTGTTATTGTTTTTGTTATTATTATCATTACTGTTGTTATTATTATTATTGTTATTACAACCGATATAATTATTACTATCATTATTACATTACTCCTATTATTATTGATATTATTTTTATTATTATTACAACCGATATAATTATTACTATCATTATTACATTACTCCTATTATTATTGATATTATTTTTATTATTATTACAACCGATATAATTATTACTATCATTATTACATTACTCCTATTATTATTGATATTATTTTTATTATTATTACAACCGATATAATTATTACTATCATTATTACATTACTCCTATTATTATTGATATTATTTTTATTATTATTACAACCGATATAATTATTACTATCATTATTACATTACTCCTATTATTATTGATATTATTTTTATTATTATTACAACCGATATAATTATTACTATCATTATTACATTACTCCTATTATTATTGATATTATTTTTATTTATAATTATTATTATTACAACCGATATAATTATTACTATCATTATGACATTATTCCTAGTATTATTGATATTATTTTTATTATTATTACAACCGATATAATTATTACATTACTCCTAGTATTATTGATATTATTTTCATTATTTTTATTATTATTACAACCGATATCATTATTACTATCACCATTACATCACTATCACTCTATGCCTCACCTAAATCCGTACGCATCACCATCTTCCTCTCCTTCATCGTCGTCGTCATCATCCGTTGACACATACACCACCTCAAGTCTCACCTGACCTTCC
>JAWQEG010006315.1:52500-65000 GCA_033782935.1 Petrolisthes cinctipes
AATATGGTTGGTTGGTTGGTTGGTTGGTTGGTTGGTTGGTTGGTTGGTTGGTTGGTTGGTTGGTTGGTTGGTTGGTTGGTTGGTTGGTTGGTTGGTTGGTTGGTTGGTTGGTTGGTTGGTTGGTTGGTTGGTTGGTTGGTTGGTTGGTTGGTTGGATGGATGGATAGATGGTTAGATGAATATAAAATGGTTGGTTGGTTGGTTGGTTGGTTGGATGGATAGATAGATGGATAGATAGATAATTATAATATGGTTGGTTGGATGGATAGATAGATAGATGAATATGAAATGGTTGGATAGATGGGACAGTGGGTTGGATGTAAGGATGGATAGAAGGATAGATAGACAAATATAAAATGGATGGATGGATGAATAGATGGGTGGATAGATAGAGAGGTAGATAAATAAATGGTTGAAGGGATAGATGAATAGGAAAGAGATATAGAAAGATAGAGATAGATAGATAGATAGACAAACTTATGGACAGACAGACAGACAGATAGACAGGATAAGCTTGTAATTATTTCACTAAGTATGTCAACAAATTATTCGAAACTTCAACAACAAGACCTGGATACAAATTTTGGACTGCGAGTGTAAATTGGTTTAACAGGAAAATAATAAGTGGTCTGTTGTTGTTGTTGTTGTTGTTGTTGTCGTTTGTTGTTGTTGTCGTTGTTGTTTGTTGTTGTCGTTGTTGTTTGTTGTTGTTGTTTGTTGATGTTGTTGTTTGTTGATGTTGTTGTTTGTTGTTGTTGTTTGTTGTTTGTTGTTGTTGTTGTTGTTGTGTTGTTGTTTGTTGTTGTTGTTGTTTGTTGTTGTTGTTGTTTGTTGTTGTTGTTGTTTGTGGTTGTTGTTTGTGGTTGTTATTGTTGTTGTTGTTTGTGGTTGTCTAGCTTCTGGCTAGCACAGTGCTAGAGTCTGCGGCTGCAATCCTGCGGCCCAGCGTTCGATCCTTGCTCGGGACACGATAAAAATCTTTCACTGATGCCAGAGGTTACCACCCCTGTGAGCAGGGGGTGGGGGGTTTGAGTCAGCTGTCTGAGGTCTTCCTGCTTACGCAGCCATAGCTGAAGCTGACTCGGGTCTCACGTGGGTGGAGAGGTCTTTGGGCCACTCATCATCCTTGTGATGCGTGCTATAGTTGTGTTTCATACACATAGTGTGTGATACACTCTGTCCCATTGACTGCCACTCATTGGCGGACCTTTAACCTTTGACCTTTGTTGTTGTTGTTGTTGTTGTTGTTGTTTGGAATAGTTTGGAGGAATCATTTGCTCCGGATTTAACACCAACATTCATAATTATTACCTCCCAATTATTGTCTGCTAAATACTACTACTACTGTATAATTATATTTACTTATTCTTTACAATATACTTTAAATACTTACAAAATCTTCCTGTTTGCGGCATTTAAAAGATAAGATTTTTTCATTATAATTTCCTCTCGGATTAATAACATGTTAACATACTTATTATTATTATTATTATTATTATTATTATTATTATTATTATTATTATTTCTATTTTTATTATTATTATCATTATTATTACTGTATTATTATTATTATTATTATTATTATTATTATTATCATTATTTCTATTTTTATTATTATTATTATTATTATTATTATTATTATTATCATTATTTCTATTTTTATTATTATTATTATTTTTGTGCATACTCAAATCATTATTAGTGTTTATACTTAACGGGGTGCGGGAGTAGGGGGTAGGCTTGGGGGGGGGGGGTGCGGGATTGGGGGACAGGCTTGAGGTGGATAGAAAGCCTGTCCCCTATTCCTGCACCCCCCTAACCCCACCCCCAAGCCTGTCCCCCTTCTCCCACACCTCCCCAAAGCCCACCCGAGCCTGTCCCCTACTCCCGCACCCCCCTAAACCCCCCCCAAGCCTGTCCCTCTATTCCTGCACCCCCTTAACATATAAAAGTAAGACACCTTTATGAGGACATATATTTCCACATAGGATATCCCTACCCTACAGTATGTTTGTTTTCTTGCTAAGGAAAGATCATAATTATGAACACTTCAAGTTTTCAGAAGCAATCTCTGCTCAAGCACTTAGTTAAATTATACCAGAAACTTGTAAGGCTATTTGGCAAACATTGTATGATGAATATCTCAACATGAAAATAAACAATTATTTACACACTCCTCCTTGTCACACTTCCCCCTCAACACACTCAAACAAGACTAGTAGTGCTGGCAATACATGGGGTTTTCACACTCCTCCTTGTCACACTTCTCCCCAACACACTCAAACAAGACTTGTAGTGCTGGCAATACATGGGGTTTTTCAGGCAACACCTGTGCCTGAGCAGGGCCCAACCAGTTATGTAAACTACCCACACACATGATACATGCATAAATTGCACTGCAACCCGGTGGTGTAGTGGTTAGCGTGCTCAGCTCACATCCAAGAGGGCCCGGGTTCGAATCCCCGGTCGGGTGAAGACAATTTGGGATTGTGTCCTTAAATGTGTAACCTCTGTTCACCTAGCAGAGAATAGGTACGGCACGTAAGTCGACGAGTTGTGACCTTGCCATCCTGGTGTGTGGAAAAGGTTCCAGCCTTACCAAAAGATCGGTCACTAAGAACTCTGAGCTCACTCCTGGAGGGTAACAGTTGGTGAGCATGTTGGTGATCAGCACAAACCGGTTTGTACAGTGTAACTCAGTGTCTATGGAACCCTTTAGGTTAAATGTATTTACAGTATTATACAACTTATAGAAAAAATAACTAGAGAACATACTACACTTGTCAATCACTCCCTAATCTTCCCTCTCCCTCAACACACTAACCAATCACTCCCTAATCTTCCCTCTCCCCCCCCCCCCCAACCTTCTCCAATCTACCCACCCCCACAACCCCTCCCCAATATACCCACCTCCCCCCCAACCTTCCCCAATCTACCTACACACTCCCTAATCTTCCCTCTCCACTTACCAATCTCTCCCTAATCCTATCCGAGTCGGCTCCTCCCCCAGCAGCGTGTAGTCTGAGTTGAGTTGAGTGTAGCTTAATGAGAAGTTCCCTGTTCTCAGTCTGGGTCACCTGTCTGTATGCCCGGCCCTCACAGCACTCATGGCGAAGGTGGATTAGCTCGGCCTGTGTGGAGGGAGGAGGTGGATGAGTATGTGGTTGGATGGGTGGATGAATTAGCTCTGCCTGTGTGGAGGGAGTAGGTGGATGAGTAGGTGGATAGATGTGTGGAGGGAGTAGGTGGATGAGTAGGTGGATGGATGGGTGGATTAACTCGGCCTGTGTGGAGGGATGAGGTGGATGAGTACGTAGATGGGTAGGTGGGTGGGTTGGTGGATGAATCAGCTTTGTCTGTGTGGAGGGATGAGGTGAATGGGTAGGTGGATAGATGGGTGGAGGAATGAGGTGAATGAGTAGGTGGATAGGTGGATGGATGAGCTCTGCCTGTGTGGAGGGAGTAGGTGGATGAGTACGTAGATGGGTAGGTGGATGGGGGATGAGGTGGATGAATCAGCTGTGTCTGTGTGGAGGGATGAGGTGGATAGGTGGAGGGATCAACTCTGCCTGTGTGAGTGGAGTAAAGAGATGGATATTATTTTTGTTGGAAGGTCTCCGATTCCACCCAAACTATGACACACACACACACACACCATCACCTCACCTCTATCTCTCTCTCTCTCTCTCTCTCTCTCTCTCTCTCTCTCTCTCACATACACCACCACCTCACCTACCCCTCTCTCTCTCTCTCTCTCTCCCACACACACACACACCACCACTATCACCTCACCTACCCCTCTCTCTCTCTCTCTCTCTCTCACACACACACACAATCACCTCATCACCCCTCTCTCTCTCTACCTTCACTCTCTTTCACACACACACACATACACAACCACCTCACCTAACCCTCTACCTTCACCCCCCCTCTCTCTCTCTCTCTCTCACATTACATACCTCCAGCTTAGCATTAACTTGGAAAATAGTCTGTGCTTTGTGAGTGAGTTGGGCAAAGCAGGATGACAGCTGTTGTAGTTTAACTCTGGCCTCTCCTTGGAAGCTGTATTCGTCTAGTTCATATCTGTCCACCTCACCTGTTGAAGAGAGAGTAGAGTAATTAGTGTGTGTGTGTGAGAGAGAGAGAGAGAGAGAGAGAGAGAGAGAGAGAGAGAGTGTGTGAAGTTTGTATCTGTCCACCTCACCTGTTGAAGAGAGGGTAGAGTAATTAGTGTGTGTGTGTGTGTGTGTGTGTGTGAGAGAGAGAGAGAGAGAGAGAGAGAGTGTGTGTGTGTGTGAAGTTCATATCTGTCCACCTCACCTGTTGAAGAAAGAGTTGAGTAATTAGTGTGTGTGTGTGTGTGTGTGTGTGTGTGTGTGTGTGTGTGTGTGTGTGTGTGTGTGTGTGTGTGTGTGTGTGTGTGTACAGCTTTTCTTTGATGTTTAATTAATCTACTACAAATAATAATAATAATAATAATAATAATAATAATAATAATAATAACAATAACAATAATAATAATAATAATAATAATAACAATAATAATAATAATAATAATTGTAAAAAAAGTTAGTAACTAATATAAAAAAGCACATAACAAGTGAATAAAATAAGTGTATAAAAATAAATAAATATATATAACATTATAACCAAATGAATGACCATAAAAAAATGAAGGAAATATTCAAGAGTTTGTCAATAATGTCTTTTTTTTTCGACGTGTTTGTCAATAACGTTTTTTTTTTTTTTCGACGTGTTTGTCCATAATGTATTTTTTTTTTTTTTCCGACGTGTTTGTCAATAATGTCTTTTTTTTTTTTTTTTCGACGTGTTTGTCCATAATAATTTTTTTTTTTTTTTCCGACGTGTTTGTCAATAATGTCTCTTTTTTTTTCTTTTTTTTTCGACGTGTTTGTCCATAATATTTTTTTTTTTTTTTTTCCGACGTGTTTGTCCATAATATTTTTTTTTTTTTTTTTTCGACGTGTTTGTCCATAATATTTTTTTTTTTTTTTTTCCGACGTGTTTGTCAATAATGTCTTTTTTTTTTTTCGACGTGTTTGTCCATAATGATTTTTTTTTTTTCGACGTGTTTGTCCATAATGTCTTTTTTTTTTTTTTTTTCGACGTGTTTGTCCATAATGGTTTTTTTTTTTTTCGACGTGTTTGTCCACAGTCTTTTTTTTTTTTTTTTGACGTGTTTGTTCATAATGACTTTTTTTTTTTTTTTTTTGACGTGTTTGTCCATAATGACTTTTTTTTTTTTTTTTTCGACGTGTTTGTCAATAATGACTTCTTTTTTTTCGACGTGTTTGTCCATAATGGTTTTTTTTTTTTTTTTTTCGACGTGTTTGTCAATAATATCTTTTTTTTTTTTTCGACGTGTTTGTCCATAATGTTTTTTTTTTTTCGACGTGTTTGTCAATAATGTCTTTTTTTTTTTTTCGACGTGTTTGTCCATAACGTCTTTTTTTTTTTTTCGACGTTTGTCCATGTCTTTTTTTTTTTTTCGACGTGTTTGTTCATAACGTCTTTTTTTTTTTTTTTTTCAACTCAAGGTTTTCAGAATGCAATGTTGAAGGAGGAAAAATTCGGTGTTGGTAAATCTGGAGCAAACTGAATCCTCCAAACTCTTCCAAGCAACAACAGAACACCAACCAACCATTATTTTTGCTCGTCTGGTCCTGTTGTTTCCTGGCATACTTTGGAGGAATCAAGACACTCCAATGTACAGTTGCCCAAAAAAAAGGAATTGCGACAAATCTTGATGGACATTAAATATATTAATATCCTTCTATATTTGTATGGACTATAAGTATGTATAACAGAAGGAAATATACATATCTTTCTATATTTGTATGGACTATAAGCATGTATAACAGAAGGAAATATACATATCTTTCTGTAATACATACTTATGATCCCTACAAACAACTATGAACATTAATATATTTAATGTTCTATCAATAGTTGTCTCAATTCCTCTCTTGGCAACTGTACAAAAAGTGAATTACCCCCTTAAGGCGGTAATTCGCTTTTGTTACATTGGAGTGCCTTGATTCCTCCAAAGTATATATGCCAGGAAACAACAGAACCAGAAGGACAAAAATAATGGTTGGTTGGTGTTCTGTTGTTGCTTGGAATAGTTTGGAGGATTCGGTTGCTCCAAATTTACCAACACAGAATTTCCTCCTTCATTAATTAATAGTGTGTTTATAACGAAGCGGTTGTTTACATCCGTCGCAAATGAGTGTTTATTTACGGAGATCTCGCCCCCCCCCCCTCTCTCCCTCCCCCCCATCCAATACTTTAATTAAGGGTTTGGGCGCCCCTTCGGTCCCCGCCACTTTTAGCTTTTAGTTCTTCAGCTGTCCCTCTTTTCTTTCTATTTCCTTCCTGTTTGCTGTCTCACCTCTCTATCACCTTCTTCTGGCGCTATATGACCTGGCTGTTGCGGTGCCTAATATCAATCCCTCCATCCAATCTCCCAAAACACTAATTTTTCGCCAGATATGAACTACAGAAAAAACTACAACGCATTAAATAGAATTAGGTAGACTTGACCTAACCTAACCTAACCTAATCAGGACCGAGCTAAACTACCGGGACCTAACCTAATCAGGACCGAGCTAAACTACCGGGACCTAACCGGGGCAGACTACCGGGGGCTAACCTTAGCATCAGGACCGAGCTAAACTACCGGGACCTAACCGGGGCAGACTACCGGGGGCTAACCTTAGCATCAGGACCGAGCTAAACTACCGGGACCTAACCGGGGCAGACTACCGGGGGCTGTACAACCTTAGCAGTCTACCGGGACGATGTAAACACTCGGTGGCCATCTTGAATCAACTTTTTTACCTTTTTTACATTTTTTAATTGAATTTTTTACTTTTTTTTAATCAACTTTTTTACCTTTTTACATTTTTTAATTGAATTTTTTACTTTTTTTTAATTTACTTTTTAACTTTTTGGTACCTTTTTATTCGAGAGTGGCGGTAAATACAGGCCTTATTTTTTTTTATTTTTTTTTTCACATGTGTGGTAGTTCAATGACGTCGGTTATATTCCACGGGCAAGTTAAAAGTCTAAACTGGGTTAATTATATATTCTCAAAACAATACTGAAGAATATATTCGTGGTCAGACGGACACTCGGTACAAAGGGAAGCCATTGTAATTAATTAAACACTCTGATTGGTTGTTAAAATTGAGGCACATTAATCAAACAATCTGATTGGCTGTTAAAATTGAGGCACATTAATTAAACACACTGATTGGCTGTTAAAATTGAGGCACATTAATCAAAGACACTGATTGGCTGTTAAAATTGAGACACATTAATCAAACACTCTGATTGGCTGTTAAAATTGAGACACATTAATCAAACACTCTGATTGGCTGTTAAAATTGAGACACATTAATCAAACACACTGATTGGCTGTTAAAATTGAGACACATTAATCAAACACTCTGATTGGCTGTTAAAATTGAGACACATTAATCAAACACTCTGATTGGCTGTTAAAATTGAGACACATTAATCAAACACTCTGATTGGCTGTTAAAATTGAGACACATTAATCAAACACTCTGATTGGCTGTTAAAATTGAGACACATTAATCAAACACTCTGATTGGCTGTTAAAATTGAGACACATTAATCAAACACTCTGATTGGCTGTTAAAATTGAGACACATTAATCAAACACTCTGATTGGCTGTTAAAATTGAGACACATTAATCAAACACTCTGATTGGCTGTTAAAATTGAGACACATTAATCAAACACTCTGATTGGCTGTTAAAATTGAGACACATTAATCAAACACTCTGATTGGCTGTTAAAATTGAGACACATTAATCAAACACTCTGATTGGCTGTTAAAATTGAGACACATTAATCAAACACTCTGATTGGCTGTTAAAATTGAGACACATTAATCAAACACTCTGATTGGCTGTTAAAATTGAGACACATTAATCAAACACTCTGATTGGCCGTCCACACCGCGGATTAAGGAAAATTTATTCATTAAGGAAAATTTATTCATTAAGGAGTTCATGAATACAAAGAAGTGAATAAAAAGAAGTGAATAAAAAGAAGTGAATAAAAAGAAGTGAATAGAAAGAAGTGTATAGAAAGAAGTGAATAAAAGAAATTAATAAAAAGAATTGAATAAAAAGAATTGAATAAAAAGAAGTGAATAAGAAGAAATGAATAAAAAGAAATTACTAAATAGAAGTGAATAAAAAGAAATGATTAGGTTAGAGGTGTGTGAATATATAAAGAAGTGAATAAAAAGAAGTGAATGAACTAGAAGTGAGTGAATATACAAAGAAATGAATATATATACAAACAAATGAATAAAAAGAAGTGAATAAGAAGTGAATAAATATAAAGAAGTGAATAATAAGTTAATAAAATATAAAGAAGTGAATAATAAGTGAATAATAAGTGAATAAAATATAAAGAAGTGAATAATAAGTGAATAATAAGTGAATAAAATATAAAGAAGTGAATAAGAAGTGAATAATAAGTGAATAAAATATAAAGTGAATAAGAAGTGAATAATAAGTGAATAAATATAAAGAAGTGAATAAAATATAAAGAAGTGAATAATAAGTGAATAAAATATAAAGAAGTGAATAATAAGTGAATAAAATATAAAGAAGTGAATAATAAGTGAATAAATATAAAGAAGTGAATAATAAGTGAATAAAATATAAAGAAGTGAATAATAAGTGAATAAATATAAAGAAGTTAATAATAAGTGAATAAAATATAAAGAAGTGAATAATAAGTGAATAAATATAAAGAAGTTAATAATAAGTGAATAAATAATTATAAAGAAGTGAATACAAAGAAATTATTGAAATGGAAATGAGTGAATAAAAAGAAATTAATAAAAAGAAATGAATAAAATAAAAGTGAATATAATTAAAAGTAAATAATTATTCTTCTGAGCACTACAACAGCAACAGGTGAGTACAGTATTATTATTTATTATTATTATTATTATTATTTATTATTATTTATTTGCTATATAATAACATAAAAGTTGAAAATTGCAACTGCAAGTTTTTTTTTTTTTATTGTCTTGTAATTGTCTTTATATAAAGTTTTATCAATTTTTGGTTTTAGTACAGAATTGGACCTTACTGTATAATAGATATTTTACTGTCATTACTCACTATTTTGGACCATTCTAAGACACTTTTCTTCTATGGTTTTTCTTCCTCAAATGCCCCGTTTTCGAGATATGCCCCATTCCCAATACCCATAGAAACATGGGGGGCCCGATGGGAATCGGGGGTTGACGGGTGGGGGAAACATGAAATACGTATACAAAAACTGTATCCCAAGCCAACGACGGATTTGCCATTCCCTTGGTCCGGACATATACAAGATTATTTTATGAGCAATTCAGGAGCGAAGGCCGTAGGCCGGAGCTCCGGCACGCAAAAAAGGAGTGGAAAGCGGCCCGAAGGGTCGCTTGGAGCTCGACACGTTAGGGGAACTCACTTGATACCATATTGTTACTATAATACTACAATATCACTATATACGACGTTAATTAAGGTAGGTAGTGTATTATAAAGGCAGAACAATAGTAAAATGTGTGTTTCCCCCACCCGTCAACCCCCGATTCCCATCGGGCCCCCCATGTTTCTATGGGTATTGGGAATGGGGCATATCTCGAAAACGGGGCATTTGAGGAAGAAAAACCATAGAAGAAAAGTATCTTAGAATGGTCCAAAATAGTGAGTAATGACAGTAAAATATCTATTATACAGTAAGGTCCACTTCTGTACCTTTACCCAATTTTTTTATTTTTTTATTTCCAGGAATTTGCCCCGGTTACTTTATGATAGTTTACACCGGTTACATCCCGATAGTTTGCCCAGGTTAGGTCCCGGTAGTTTGTACAGGTTAGGTCCCGGTAGTTTTTTCCAGGTTAGGTCCCGGTAGTCTGCTGTGGTCTAGGTCTAAGTCTAGGTCTAGGTTAGGTTAGGTTAGGTTAGGTCAGGCTAATTTCCAAATTATGTTTGTAAAACATATATATCTCTCAAAAACGGGGGCATCTCCGAGAGAAACACCATAGATGAAAAGTGTCGGTATTTATTGAAAGAATTACCGTTTTGTAGCAGTGTTGCCAGATCCGGCTGGGTCCCAGTACTTTGCCCCGGTCATTTACTGTACTTTACCACGGTTATTTCACGGTAGTTTGCCCAGGTTAGGTCCCGGTAGTCTGCCCAGGTTAGGTCCCGGTAGTCTGATGCGGTATAGGTTAGGTTAGGTCAGGTCAGGTAAGGTCAGGCTAATTTCAAAATGCCCCATTTGAATATGCCCTATCTTGGAAATGGGGCATTTGTGGAGGAAATGCCATAGAAGAAAATAGTCTTAGAATGGTCTAAATAAGTGGGTAATGAAGGTAGAAAAACCGTACGCAATAACGGTAATTCATTCAATATTTACCAAAGTGTCTTAGAAAGGTCCTAATTAGTGGTAAAACCTACTAAGGCCCGTGTTGTTTGTTACCTATATGTAAGTCCAAGGCCAATAATAATAACGTAAATAAATCACTAAACCTTATTAATAAATCACCAAATAAATCGTATCAATATCCCTAAGGTTAATTAAATAAAGGCTAATGAATGAAATAAAGGGTAAGGCCAATACTAAAACTACTAATATACTAAAAATACCAAATAAAGGGTAGTACTTGTTACCTATAAGTAAGTCCAAGGCCAATAACGTAAATAAATCACAAAACCTTAATAAATCACCAAAATAACACAATACAGTAATTAACCATATCAATAACCCCCTAAGGTTAATGAAATAAAGGCTAAATAAATAAAGGCCCGTGTTGTTACCTATAAGGAAGTCCAAGGCCAATAATAATAACGTAAATAAATCACAAAATAAATAACACAATAAATTAACCACATCTCAGCAATAACCAAATAACACAAATAATTAACCGTATCTAACTAATTAAATAAAGGGTAATTAAGTCCAAGGCCAATAATAATAACGTAAATAAATCACAAAACCTTAATAAATCACCAATAATAAATCACCAAAATAACACAATACAGTAATTAACCTTATAAAATTAAATAAAGGCTAATTAAATAAACAAAGGCCCGTGTTGTTTGTTACCTATAAGTAAGTCCAAGGCCAATAACAACATAAATAAATCACAAAATAACACAATAAATTAACCTTATCAATACCACCCCTAAGGTTAATTAAATAAAGGGTTGATCTAATTAATAAAGGCTAATGAATTAAATAAAGGATAAGGCCAATAATAACGTAAATAAATAACAAAATAACACAATAAATTAACCATATCAATACCCCCTCTAAGGTTAATTAAATAAAGGGTTGATCTAATTAAATAAAGGCTAATGAATAAAATAAAGGGTAAGGCCAATAATAACGTAAATAAATCACAAAATAACACAATAAATTAACCATATCAATACCACCCCTAAGGTTAATTAAATAAAGGGTTGATCTAATTAATAAAGGGTAATAAAATAAACAAAGGGTAAGGCCAATAATAACATAAATAAATCACAAAACGTAAATAAATCACAAAACCTTAATAAATCACCAAAATAACACAATACAGTAATTAACCTTATAAAATTAAATAAAGGCTAATAAAATAAAACAAAGGCCCGTGTTGTTTGTTACCTATAAGTAAGTCCAAGGCCAATAATAACGTAAATAAATCACAAAATAACACAATAAATTAACCATATCAATACCCCCCCTAAGGTTAATTAAATAAAGGGTTGATCTAATTAAATAAAGGGTAAATAAAGGGGGTAAATATTGTATAAAGGGCTGTACTCGTTACCTATAAGTAAGTCCAAGTCCACAAAAGTAAATAAATCACAAAACCTTAATAAATCACCAAAATAACACAATACAAATAATTAACCTTATAAAATTAATAAAAGGCTAATAAAATAAAACAAAGGCCCGTGTTGTTTGTTACCTATAAGTAAGTCCAAGTCCACAAAGGCCTTATCAAACTCCTTCTCTAAGATATCCAACCAACGGAAACTGACGTGTGTGGCTGCCATGTTGGAATGTATGTATGTTTGTATGTGTGTGTGTTTGTATGTTTGTATGTGTGTTTTGTTGCCTTGGTGTGTGGTGGAGGAATGTGGAGGAATTGTTGTGTGTGTGTGTGTATGTGTGTGTGTGTTTATTTGATAGGGAGTGTTTGTATGTGTATGTGTGTGTGTTTATGTATGTTTGTATGTTTGTGTGTGTGTATGTATGTTTGTTGTTGCCTTGGTGGTGGTGGAGGAATGTGGAGGAATCTTATTAATAAAACTTTGATAGTGTGTTTGTGTGTATGTGTGTGTGTGTGTATGTTTGTATGTGTGTATGTGTGTGTTGTTGCCTTGGAGGAATGTGGAGGAATCTTATTAATAAAACTTTGATAGAGTGTTTGTGTGTATGTTTGTATG
>JAWQEG010006316.1:0-17194 GCA_033782935.1 Petrolisthes cinctipes
GAGAGTGACATGGGTAAGAGTGACGTGAGTGAGAGGGACGTGGGTAACAGTGACGGTGACATGAGTAAGAGAAACATGGGTAAGAGTGACATGAGTGAGAGTGACGTGGGTGAGAGTGACATGAGTGAGAGGAACATGAGTGAGAAAGACGTGGGTGAGAGGAACATGGGTGAGAGGAACATGGGTGAGAGTGACGTGGGTAAGAGGGTGGATGTATGAGTCAGAAGGAAGGAAGGAAGGAAGTGGTGGCAAGTAAACATCATATGCCAGTGTAGTGTAGGAGTTGCTTCAGCTGCATGCCCTATATACTAGACCACGTACAGCCACAATCAAATATCCACCGACACTTTCCTTCCATCGTGGTAAATATCTTGGTAGGTAATAAAGAACAACACGTGTATGATTTTGCAGCACCTCGTAATAATAATAATATCCACCGACACTTTCCTTCCATCGTGGTAAATATCTTGGTAATAAAGAACAACACGTGTATGATTTTGCAGCACCTCATAATAATAATAGTAATATCCACCGACACTTTCCTTCCATCGTGGTAAATATCTTGGTAATAAAGAATAACACGTGTATGATTTTGCAGCACCTCATAATAATAATAGTAATATCCAACGACGCTTTCCTTCCATCGTAGTAAATATCTTGGTAATAAAGAACAACACGAGTATGGTTTTGCAGCACCTCGTAATAATAATAATATCCACCGACACTTTCCTTCCATCGTAGTAAATATCTTGGTAATAAAGAACAACACGTGTATGATTTTGCAGCACCTCATAATAATAATAGTAATATCCAACGACACTTTCCTTCCATCGTGGTAAATATCTTGGTAATAAAGAACAACACGTGTATGATTTTGCAGCACCTCGTAATAATAATAATATCCACCGACACTTTCCTTCCATCGTAGTAAATATCTTGGTAATAAAGAACAACACGTGTATGATTTTGCAGCACCTCGTAATAAATAATAATATCCACCGACACTTTCCTTCCATCGTGGTAAATATCTTGGTAATAAAGAACAACACGTGTATGATTTTGCAGCACCTCATAATAATAATAATTGAGGGGGCTGAGTTGACGTAGGGTGTTGTTGTATGATTATATTTTGATATGATACTGATTTATTTGCACGATGGAAGGAAAGTGTTGGTGGGTATTTGATTGTGGCTGTACTGTACACACATACAAACACATTATACATACATACATACACCGACATTCATGCACTCATACATGTTATATACACACACACACACACACACACACACACACACACACACACACACACACACACACACACACACACACACAGACGTTCATGCACTCATACATGTCATACACACACACACACACACACACACACACACACACACACACACACACACGCCCGCCCAAGTCGAACACGGTAACATTACACATACACCAGGTAACATTACACATGCTGACCATAACTACACTTTTACAAACATGATCATGACAACTCCATGTTAAGGAAGTACAGTGTTGGTAAATCTGGAGCTGTACTAAATCTAACAGTACATTAGAGTGCCTTGATTCCTCCAAAATATGCCACGCAAGAAACAAGACCAGATGAACAATAGCAATAATGGTGTCCTGTTGCTTGTAATAGTTTGGAGGAATCACTTGCTCCAGATTTAAAAAAAACACACTGTACTTTACCCTTAAGAAAATTATGTCATCACATACACAAAAATCAATCTTAACAACCAATTATTATAACTAAACACTAGGGTAATAATAATGATGTTCAAAGCTTCTCTTAACAGTATATAATATGGAATTCCCAATAGTAATTTTATATACCGGTATGTATGTATATATGTACTGTCCGTCTTTCTCAGAAAATCCGTTCATAGACTAATAGCTTTACAATTCATTAAAATATTTTTGTCTGCCAGTCAAAAAAAAAAACGTGGTATTCTGCAACATCAAAGGCTTATGTTCACTCCCCTTATGCAATACGGTTAAGATTTTTTCCCCAAGTTAATCCTATTTCCGGCTAAAGAATTAATTTTCTATACCAGAGTGAAGGAAACATAGCATTTTTTGGGGGGGATATTTAAATTGAAAACGAATCTGCAGTGGACATTGTTTTGAAACTCATTTACCAGTCTTGCTTCTATTTAACCCTTTCAGGCAGGTGTGTGTGTGTGTGTGTGTGTGTGTGTGTGTGTGTGAGTGTGTGTGAGTGTGTGTGTGTGTGTGTGTGTGTATGTGTGTATGTGTGAGTGTGTGTGTGTATGTGTGAGTGTGTGTGTGTATGTGTGAGTGAGTGTGTGAGTGAGTGTGTGTGTGTGTGTGTGTGTGTGTGTGTGTGTGTGTGTGTGTGTGTGTGAGTGTGTGTGTGTGTGTGTGTTATATCTAGTCCTAGGGCAAAGGTAATTATAGCATTATCCGGATTCACTTTCGGATGTACAGTCGAGGCAAATAGTCCTTGATTAGTCAGTGATGGATAGCCGTGACCAACATAGGAGCGTCTGAAAACTCGAAACATTTATACCCATACTATCATGAGGAAGCTCACTGAAGCAACGAATCCAGGTGTTCACAGTTCGAAGCAGCTGACCACACCTTTTCCATCACAGGCTGGTCAAGGAATATTATGCCACGACTGTACTCACACTAACTATATTGATTACGACAACCGTGCCAATATTATGTCACAGTTCAACCAAAACAAAAATAATACGATGAGCTCTTTACAAAAACATATTAATATCTTATAACATATGGAGCAGTGCAAAATCTGGCTAACATTATTATTCATCAATATAATTCTTCATAATTTATTCAGAAAATAATAAATTAATTGGTAAGAATACTTGATCGACATAATTGTATATTCGAGTCCTTCGCTTTGGAAAGAAATACAGTGAAAATACAGTTTGGTGAAATTTAATTAAGACTAAAGAGGTGGATACAAATTTAAGGAAACAAAACCATATGAGAGGAATTGAAAAGAAAAGATACAAAGGGAAGAAGCTGAAGAAAAGTGAGAGAGAGAATGGTGGGGAAAGGAAGGTAAGAGAAAAGTTAGAAATTCAAAGCAGAGGAAGGGAAAAGGATAGTAAAGGAAGGGAAAGATAAAGTAGAGAAAGCAAGGGAGGAGAAGGATGGGATGGGAAGGGAAGGGAAGGGAAGGGATTAGAGAAAAGGATGGGAATGGAAAGGGAAGGGTAAGGGATTGGAGAAAAGGATGGGAATGAAAGGAAAAGGAGGAGGGGAGAGAGAGAAAAGAAATGTAAGGGAATGTGAGGGGGGGGGTAGAGATGTGAAGGGCTTTAAGACACACACACACACACACACACACACACAAACAAACTCTCTCTCTCCTCTCTCTCTCTCTCTCTCTCTCTCTCTCTCTCTCTCTCTCTCTCTTCTTTTCCTTGTAACTCCTTGTAACTCTCTCTCTCTCTCTCTCTCTCTCTCTCTCTCTCTCTCTCTCTTCTTTTCCTTGTAACTCCTTGTAACTCTCTCTCTCTCCTCTCTCTCTCTCTCTCTCTCCTCTCTCTCTCTCTCTCTCTCTCTCTCTCTCACCCCACACACACAAACAACAGTGGCTTTGGAAGAAGGCTTAGATCTTGCCTGGTCTCTCTCTCTCTCTCTCTCTCTCTCTCTCTCTCTAACCGGGAGATGGTGTTCGTGATAGCCTTCCTTGTAGTGTGGTTCCGACTCCCTCACCCCGTCACCTCCTTCCTCACTACTCGTCTTCCTTCTCACTACTCGTCTTTCTTCTTACTACTCGTCTTTCTTCTCACTACTCGTCTTCATTCACACTACTCGTCTTCCTTCTCACTACTCGTCTTCCTTCTCACTACTCGTCTTTCTTCTTACTACTCGTCTTTCTTCTCACTACTCGTCTTTCTACTCACTACTCGTCTTTCTTCTTATTACTCGTCTTTCTTCTCACTACTCGTCTTTCTTCTTATTACTCGTCTTTCTTCTTATTACTCGTCTTTCTTCTTACTTCTCGTCTTCCTTCTCACTACTCGTCTTTCTTCTTACTACTCGTCTTTCTTCTTACTACTCGTCTTCCTTCTTACTACTCGTCTTCCTTCTTACTACTCGTCTTTCTTCTTACTACTCGTCTTTCTTCTCACTACTAGTCTTTCTTCTTACTACTCGTCTTCCTTCTTACTACTCGTCTTCCTTCTTACTACTCGTCTTTCTTCTCACTACTCGTCTTTCTTCTTACTACTCGTCTTTCTTCTCACTACTCGTCTTTCTTCTCACTACTCGTCTTTCTTCACACTACTCGTCTTTCTTCACACTACTCGTCTTTCTTCACACTACTCGTCTTTCTTCACACTACTCGTCTTTCTTCACACTACTCGTCTTTCTTCACACTACTCGTCTTTCTTCACACTACTCGTCTTTCTTCTCACTACTCGTCTTTCTTCTTACTACTCGTCTTTCTTCTCACCACTCATATCCTCCCTCACTCCTCAACTACTCTACTCACTCTACTCCCTCACTCTTTGTCTCTTCCCTCACTACTTATCTGCCCCCTCACTACTCATCTGCCTCCTCACTACTCATCTGCCCCCTCACTACTCATCTCTTCCCTCACTACTCATCTGCCCCCTCACTACTCATCTACCCCCTCACACATCCTCTTCCTCACACATACTCTTCCTCTCTCGTCCACTTTGTTTACTTCTAATGTTTTCCTGTTCTAACCAACTTATAACATTACTCCTTACTCTCACTCCTACTCCTACTTTCCTTATCCTTATAACAACATTACTCTCACTCTCACTCCTATTCTCACTCTTACTTTTACTCCTACTTTCTCTTTCCTTTAAACAACATTACTCCTTACTCTCACTTCTACTCTCACTCTCACTCCTACTCTCCCTTTCCTGTTCTAACTAACTTATAACAACATTACTCCTTACTCTCACTTCTACTCTCACTCTCACTCCTACTACTACTACTCTCCCTTTCCTGTTCTAACTAACTTATAACAACATTACTCCTTACTCTCACTCCTACTCCTACTTTCCCATTCCTGTCCTAACCAACTGAGAGACACACAGATAGACAAATTGTTAGACAGACAGACACAGACAAGCACACACGATACACACAGGGAGGAAAGCAGGCACATACACACCCTTACTCTTACACTTACTCCTCCTATTCTCACTCTTACTTTTACTTCTACTTTCCCTCTCCTGTTTCATAAGTTATATATTAAATCTTTGGACAAGACAATGACACGAGTTTTGTCTTTGATAATACCAACATCAATTAGGTAATGTTAAATCTCACTTCTCATTTCTCACTCAGTGTTCATTTATACATAATACATATATACATACATACATACATACTTATGCATAAATATTAGTGTTTACTTATAAGGTATACATACATTTACTGTATACATAAACACATGATTTTTTGTATGCATATCCATACACATATTCACACATATACCATATACATACATACATACATACATAATACATACTTGTTAACATATACATAATTTTAAATACAAAATAAATTTACAAAAGCCGTCAAAAATGTTCACCTAACTTTATGATAATGATTAAACTGTGTGAGAAGTTTGTAATTCAATTTTATATAAGGATTACATTGGATAATATTGACTGTGATCTTAACTTGCACCTCAATAGCAGTCACCCTTTTTTCTCTCTATTTCCTTCCTGCTTGCTGTCTCACCTCTCTATCACCTTTTCCTGGCGCTATATGACCTTGCTGTTGCGGCGCCTAATATCAATCAGTCAGTCAGTCAATAGCAGTCATGTCGTCAATTGGAGGCTTATTAATTCCTCCAAACTATGCCAGGAAACAGACCACTCAAATATAAGAGTAGGGGATCTGTTTTGTAGCAAAGTTTGGAGGAATCAAAGTCCTTCCAAATCACCAACAAGAGAATCCACCCTGTGTGTTAGTTAGAAAATTTTGGAGGTAAATGAGTCCTTCAATTACTGCCACGAAACACACACACACACACACACACACACACACACACACACACACACACACACACACACACACACACACCTATAGCGAAGGAGTTTGTTTCGTAGTACAGTCAGGAGGAATCAGAAGCCTCCAATTTTTATACAAGATCACAGGGTCCTTTAGGGGGTAGGTAATTAATTCACTTCTATTACATTGGAGTGCCTTGATTCCTCCAAAGTATGCCAGGAAACAGGACCAGATGAACAAAAATAATGGTGTTCTGTTGCTTGGAATAGCTTGGAGGAATCATTTACTCCAGATTTACCAACACTGTACTTGCCTCTTTTAAGTGCTTCCCCACCTGTGTCTGTTCGTTGGCCAAGCAACACGCAAACCCATTATATTATCTGAGAAGAAATGTGGACTCGTAACACGCACACATTACTCTGCCTACAAATTGATAGACATACATACATACATACATACATATATACTTACTTACATACATACTTACTTATTTACATATATACATACATATATACTTACTTACATACATACATATATACTTATTTACTTACATACATATATACTTACTTACATACAAACATATATACATACATATATACTTATTTACTTACATACATACATACATCCATATATATTTACATACATACATACATATATATTTACATACATACATACATATATACTTACTTACATACATACATACATACATATATACTTACATACATACATATATACTTACTTACATACATACATACATACATATATACTTACATACATACATACATACATATATACTTACTTACATACATACATAGACATACACAGATAGTCATTCATACACATACAGAGAAACAGGCAGATATATACATGCATATACATATAGAAACAGGAAGATACATACATACAGATACATACACAGATAGAAACAGGCAGATACATACACAGATAGACACAGACATATACATCCACAGATAATACACATACATACATACATACATACACAGATAGTAACAGACAGATAAATACATACATATACATATACATACATACATACATACATTACAAACAACAGAGAGACACACAGATAGACAGACAGATAGACAGACACAGACAAGCAGACAGACAGACATACACAGACAAGCAAATACGATAAACAGGGAGGAAAGCAAGCAAGCAGGCAGGCACACACACACACACACCTTCGTTAGACTGGAGATAAATTGGAAGGCATCTGATTCCTCCACACCACACCACGAAACAGATCCCATATTGATAACAACATTCGGATAGTTTACTTCCTGACCTAGTGTGGAGGAATTAGTAGCACTCCAATTTACCGTCAAGTTCCTCCCTTCCCTTAATTAAGTGACCTGGTGGCTTCTGATTCCTCCTGACTATGCCACGAAACAAGCTCCTTTAATTTATGTGGTGTTTCGTGGCAATGTTTGAAGGACTCGCTAACCTCAAATTTTCTAACTACATCACAGAGTTTTTAAGCGTGATTCTTTCCTTCAGTCATCATCTTCGTCGATATATAAACATACCACACTGTCCATTACGACTTTGGATGGTAGTATTAAACTTACTCTTCAGCGAAAACAATCTTCGTCGCTATATTCGCATTGCAAAATAATGGGAACTGAGTAACTAAGATTATTTTTTTCGTTGAAGATAACGTTTAAGGTGAGAGAATCTTTTTGGTAACTTTGAGTGCCTTGATTCCTCCAAAGTATGCCAGGAAACAGGACCAGGTGAACAAAAATAATGGTGTTCTGTTGTTGCTTGGAATTGCGGGAATAGGGGACAGGCTTTTTACCCACCCCAAGCCTGTCCCCTACTCCCGCACCCCCTTAAACTGCTAGTACTCCCTTCACCAGCTCTTAAAGTGATGATTTAACACCTTCCTTGTTCATATTTAACCCTTTGATGATGACAGTTCAGAGCACCTTAGTTACACCTGCACCTCCACACACACACACACACACACACACACACACACACACACACACACACACACACACACCACCACCCCACCACTTCGTCAGAGTCCAAAGTCCCTTAATATACAGGGAATAAATATCCTCTACCCACCGTAAGAAATTCAAATGGTGGATTAATTAAGTATAGTTATACGTCACATCATCAGGATTGGATTAGGTAAAGTCTATTTATTATGCCTGATTAGGGGAGACACGGATTATTAGTACAGGGTTAGGTTTGGTTGGAAGATAATTATAACAAAACAAAAAATATATACCTTAATGTTGATGCATCCTTGGGAGAGAATTTCACGTCTATATACAAGGAGTGATTTTTATGTTTAGCAAAGCAAAACTAAAAAACATTATTAATATTGATGCTTCCTTGGGAGAGAATTTCACTTAGGCCTATTTATACAAGAAGTGATTTTCCCATTATTCTGAGAGACTTGGGAATCGTAGTCGTAATAAAACAGAGCAAAAATAAAAAAATAAATTAATATTGATGTATCCTTGGGAGAGAATTTCACGTGATTTTCCCAATATTCTGAGAGACTTGGGAATCGTAGTCAAAATAAAACAGAGCAAAAAAAAAAAAAAAAAAAAAAAAAAAATAATAATAATAATAATATTGATGTATCCTTGGGAGAGAATTTCACGTGATTTTCCCAATATTCTGAGAGACTTGGGAATTGTAGTCGTAATATACACGTGTTGTTCAGTTGGCCACATCTGTCTTACTTGCTTACACATGAATTGTTTTTATTGTCAAAGTTTATCATCCGTGCAGGGGGTCGGGGCAATATTTACGACTCTTTGTAATGGGTTTGTATGTCACTGTTCGTTCACTTTGTCTTTTGATATGGTGTTATTATCTATTTCTCTTCTTGTTGTTGGTTGGTGCTTAAGGAGAAAATGTGTACGGTACTGTGTGTGTGAGTGAGTGAGTGAGGGAGAGATTTTTAAGTGAGATGTTATGTGTAAATTGTCTGTGTGTGTGTGTGTGTGTGTGTGTGTGTGTGTGTGTGTATACGTGGACGAGTGTGAGCGTGTGTGTGTGTGTGTGTACGTGGATGTGTGTGTAGCTGGATGAGTGTGTGTGTGTGTGTACGAATGTGTATGTGTGTGTGTGTGTGTGTCAGTATGTATGTATGTGTGCATCAATACAGTTACAATGACCAGCGTATGAATGTATGTATTCCTGTATGTATGTATGCACACTACTGGGTATGTGTTATGGAGGGTATGCGTGCCCTGATGCCCAAATGACAGTATGAACCTCAATGTATAATGCAACGTGGGGAGTGGGGACGGGGAGTGGGGAGTGGGGACGCGGAGTGGGGAGTGGGGACGGGGAGTGAGGAGTGGGGAGGAGTGGAGAGTGGAGTGGGGACCGTGAGTGGGGAGTGGGGAGGAGTAGGGAGTGGGGACGGGAAGTGGGGAGTGGGGACGGGAAGTGGGGAGTGGGGACGGGAAGTGGGGAGTGGAGAAGGGGAGTGTGGAGTGGGGAATGGGGAGTGTGGAGTGGGGAATGGGGAGTGGGGACGGGAACTGGCGAGTGGGGAGGAGTGGAGAGTGGGGAGTGGGGGACGGGGAGGGGGACGGGGGAGGAGTGGAGACTGGGGAGTGGGGACAAGAAGTGGGGGGTAGGGGGTGGGGAGTGGGGGACGGGAACCAAGTATGTATATATATATATATATTCAATTTCTACACTCCAGGTTTCATTAGGGTAGAATTAATTTTGGTTACCTTAGAATGCCTTGACTCCTCCAAAGGTATGCACCAGAAAACAGGACCAGATTAATTAACAAAAATAATGGTGACCTGATGCTTGGAATAGTTTGGAGGAATCATTTGTTGTTCCTCCAGATTTACCAAAACTGTACAATTCCCTTAAATTAAACTAACGAAATTGTCCCTGCTCTCTCATGTAATTTTTTTTTTTTTTTTTTTTTTAACTTTTCGGTAATTAAAATCCGACTTACGACAAATTACACCATATATGAACAAAACTAGGTACAGCCACAATCAAATATCCACCAACATTTTTCTTCCATCATAGTAAATATCTTGGTAATAAAGAACAACACGTGTATGATTTTGCAACACCTCATAATAATAATAATAATTGAAGGGGTTAAGTTGACATAAGGTGTTGTTGTATGATTATATTTTGATATGATACTGATTTATTTGCCTGATAGAAGGAAAGTGTCGGTGGTTATTTGATTGTGGCTGTATACCAATCTGTATTCTATAAACACTGAAATATAAACGAAATATGAATATAATGTCATATTACTGAGAAGGGAATCAGTGAAAATTTCGACAAGACAGAAATAATCACACTATGCACAAAATATGACAATCTCGAATTCTATAGCCTGGACAAACACTGAATAGGAAGAGCCACTTATAGGACCAAGGAAGACGTGCCTAGTTTTAATACAATACCTTGAATATTTTCGCGTTCTGTTCGGATGGCACCAAGAAAAATAAATTCCTGCAGACACATAAATAATTGTTAATAAGATTTTTTTTGCTCCTCTTTTTTTTTTTTTTTTTTTTTTTTTTTTTTTTGGGTCCCACAACCGGTATTGGTTACGTAAAAAGCAAGAAAAGATCCTCATATGAGACTGCCTTCTATGATTTGCACGCAGAGGCCATTAAGAAGCATAACAAGTTCATCCCACGTGACAACTGAGCGAAATGGTCATCGCTACCCACTGCTTACCTTCTTGGTCAGCGGGGAGACGACCGTGTTTAGAGTTATAACGAGAGGTGGTCAGGTGGAGTTATACGGGACAATAATTATACGGTTTTTGTCTCCTCTGACCATCTGCACATTGATATAATTAAGGAAGTAATTCGCTTTTGTTACATTGGAGTGCCATGATGCCTCCAAAGTATGCCAGGAAACAGGACAAGAAGAGCAAAAATAATGGTGTCCTGTTGCTTGGAATAGTTTGGAGGATTCAGTTGCTTCAGAATTACCAACAAAAAACTTCCCCCTTAAACATTACTGAATTAGCGAGTCAGTTGTTAGTTATAAATGTATACTCTACAAGAAGGGCTGAATGCTTATGCCATCTCTCAAATTCTCCGGACAATTTTCTTAAGGGACCCTGTATTGTAGTAAGAAAATTGGAAGTAAATGAGTCCTTCAATTATTGCCACGAAACACTACCTATATAGAAGGAGCTTGTTTCTTGGCATAGTCAGAAGGAAACAGAAGCCTCCAATTTTCATACACGATCACAGGGTCCTTAAGGGCAGCGTATACTTTGGGTACATTGGAGTGCCTTGATTCCACCAAAGTATACCAAGAAACAGGACCAGATGACAAAAATAATGGTGTTCTGTTGCTTGGAATAGTTTGGAGGAATCAGTTGCTTCAGATTTGCCAACACTGTACTCTCCCCTTAAGGAGGTAGTACAGTGTTGGTAAATCTGGAGCAAATTATTCCACCAAACTATTTTCAGCAACAGAACACCATTATTTTTGTTTTTCTGGTCCTGTTTCTTGGCATACTATGGAGGAATCAAGGCACTCCAAATATACCAAAAGTGTGTTACCTCCTTAACAGAGCATACTCATATTGTACAGCCACACTCAAATATCCACCGACACTTTCCTTCCATCGTGCAAATAAATCAGTATCATATCAAAATATAATCATGCAACAACACCTTACGTCAACTCAACCCCCTCAATTATACTTATGAGGTGCTACAAAATCATACACGTGTTGTTCATTATTCCCAAGATATTTTTTACTATGATGGAAGAAAAGTGTCGGTGGATATTTGATTGTGGCTGTACATACCAGGGTCTAACATAACATCACGTGAGGTTGGGTGAGTGACTGAATGCTATCGAGGTATCCATATATGAATCACCAAACTGAACATCCATCGTCATCACCATCTCACGCCACATGCACACCAACGTCTTATCTGGGGTTGAGAGCGGTATGTGTGGACGTGTTATTATTCGAGTGTGTGTGTGTGTGTGTGTGTGTGTGTGTGTGTGTGTGTGTGTGTGTGTGTGTGTGTGTGTGTGTGTGTGTGTCCTTTTAATTGTGGGAGTGTGTGCTTGTAGGAGTGTGAGTGGGAGTCTGTGTGTGTATGTGTGTATGGTATTTGCTTAATTTTGTGTGTGTGTGTGTGTTTATGCTTGTATGAGTGAGTGTGTGCTTGTACTGTACCTGCTAGCTTGCTTGTGTGTGCGTTTGCTTGTGTGTATGTGCGTTTGCTTGTGTGGGAGGTATTCTGTTTGTCGCCCGGTGCAGAAGCTCATGTAACACTTGAGATGCAAGCCACGGAACACATGGCGTCTCGTCCAGCACCCCGCCAACCAGCCAACGCACCAGTCCGTATGCACCACAACACACCCTACTTAGCCCCACTCCTCTCCTCTCTCACACCTTCCATGCCTACTCTCAGACACCTGCTCCACGCCTCTTCCTCTCTTTCACACACCTGCTCCCCATCTTCTCATACACCTGCTCCACGCTTCCTCTCTTTCACACACCTGCTCCACGTTTTCTCATACACCTGTTTCACGCCTCCTCTCCTCTCTCATATCTTCCATGCCTACTCTCAGACACCTGCACCACGTCTCCTCTCCTCTCTCACACCTGCTCTACGTCCTCTCCTCTTTCACACACCTGCTCCATGTTCTCTCCTCTTTCACACACCTACACCACGTCTCCTTTCCTCTCTCATATCTTCCCTGCCTACTCTCAGACACCTGCTCCACGCTTCCTCTCTTTCACACACCTGCACCACGTCTCCTCTCTTTCACACACCTGCACCACGTCCTCTCCTCTTTCACACACCTGCTCCACGTCTTCTCATACACCTGTTTCACGCGTCCTCTCCTCTCTCACACCTGCTCCACGTCCCCTCTCCTCTTTCACACACCTGCTCCACGTCTTCTCATACACCTGCTTCACGTCTCCTTTCCTCTCTCATATCTTTCCTGCCTACTCTCACACACCTGCACCATGCTTCCTCTCTTTCACACACCTGCACCACATCTAGTCTCCTCTCTCACACCTTCCCTCTGCCTAATCTAACATACCATCCCCATTTCTCCTCATATTTTTTTTTCAGCTTGACACAGATCTTTCCTTTTGCCTAAAAATTTTAATCCACCCTTTACTCACTCACTCACATCCCTCTCCCTCACTCACATCCCCTCCTTCCCCTACCGTCTCACCCCCTTACTCACATCTCTTCCCTCACTCACTCACTCACACCCTCTCACTCACATCCCCTCCCTCCCCTACCGTCTCACTCCCATACTCACTCACTCACACCCACTCACTCACTCACCCACCCCTCCCTCCCCTACCGTCTCACTCCCATACTCACTCACTCACTCACTCACACCCACTCCCTCACTCACTCACCCCTCCCTCCCCTACCAGTCTCACCTTCTTACACCTGAGTACCAATTTGCATGTTGCTGAACCTCTTGCAGATAATTGGCACGTATTTTCACCATCAATTCAGCCTAAAGAATGAACTTGGGGACTATTGAATACCCGACACACAATGCACTACCGACCAACTCAACCATTACACTGCATCGTTATGTTATGAGAATGTACTAATATCATAATTACTTCTAAAGGAGATAGTACGGTGTTGGTTTATTAAGGATAGTGTATGAAAATTGAAGGCTTCTGATTCCTCCTGACTATGCCACGAAACAAGCTCCTTCCATATAGGTGGTGTTTCGTGGCAATATTTAAGGGGGAGCGGGAATAGGGGGGGTTTATGGGGGTGCGGGGTTTTTTGGGGGGTGCGGGAGTAGGGGGACAGACTTGGGTGGGGGGTTAAGGGGGTGCGGGAATAGGGACAGGCTTTCTACCCACCCCAAGCCTGTCCCACTATTCCTGCACCCCCCAGTCTCCCCTCCCCAAGCCTGTCCCCTACTGCCGCACCCCCTTAAAGGACTCATTTATCTCAAATTTTCTGACTAGATCACAGGGTCCCTTCAGGGGGTCGATAGTACAGGGTTGGTAATATTATCATAGCATGCTAGGAAACAGGCCCAAATTAACAAAAAATAATGATGTTCGGTTGCTTGAAATAGTTTGGAGGATTCAGTTACTCCAGATTTACCAACACAAAACTTCCTTCCCCCTTACTTAATTAAGTCTGGTGTAAGTGATTCCTCCAAAGTATTCCGAGCAATAACTTGGCCTCCATTGATTGTTTCGTTGGCTCATGTGGTCCTGTTTTCCTGGCCCAGTTTGGATGGAATCAAGGAACTCTAATGTGCCCAAAGTATTTATTATATTCTTCACTTATATGATGGCTTGGTGTGTCTGAGATGTATTTATTAAGGTGCTTGAGAGGGAGGGAGAAAAAGAGAGGGAGGGAGAAAAAGAGAGGGAGGGAAAAAAGAGAGGGCAGGAGAAAAAGAGAGGGAGGGAGGAAAAAGAGAGGGAGGGAGAAAAAGAGAGGGAGAGGGAGAAAATGAGAGGGAGAAAAAGAGAGGGAGGGAGAAAAAGAGAGGGAGGGAGAAAAAGAGAGGGAGGGGGAAAAAGAGAGGGAGTAAAAGAGAGGGAGAGGGAGAAAAAGAGAGGGAGAAAAGAGAGGGAGGGAGAAAAAGAGAGGGAGAAGAAGAGAGGGAGATAGAGAGTGAGAAGAAGAGAGGGAGAAAAAGAGAGGGAGTAAAAGAGAGGGAGAAAAAGAGAGGGAGGGAGAAAAAGAGAGGAAGGAAAAAAGTATAGGGAGTGAAGGAGGGACAGACGAATAGATTGAAAGAGATTAAAGAAAGGAAGAAAAAGAAGGATAAGGAGTAAGAGAGACAGACGAATGTAGATATATAAATAGATTGAAAGAGAAAAAAAAAAGGATAGAGAGAGAGAGGAACAGAAAATTGAACAGGGTCTTAACAGGGTCCGTTCAAAAAAAAAAATAAATAAATAAAAATAATAATAATAATAATAATAATAAAAAAAAAAAAAAAAAAAAAAATAATAATAATAATAATAATAATAAGGTCGTAACAGGGTCCTTTAAAAAAAAAAAAAAAATATGATAAATAAATAAAATAATAAAAACACTTGCTTGGTATCGCCCCCCCCCCCCCCAAAGGACTGGAACCCCCTTTTGGGACTTGGGTTTGTCTGGGTTTCCTCACTACCTTCCCTATACACAAGACGGGTCAAGAGGTTCATTTGTCAAGGGTAGGGAAGGGGAGGAGGAGAGGGGAGAGGGGAAAGTAAAAGGAGACGAGGGGAAAAGGGAGAAGAGAGGGAGAGGAAAGGAGAGGTGTGATGAAATGATAGGGGAGGGGAAAGGGGAGAAGAGAGGAGACGAGGGGAAAGGGGAAAGTAAAATGAGACGAGAGGAAAGGGAGACGAGGGTAAAGGGGAGAAGAAAGGATAGGGGAGAGGAAAGAAGAAAGAGAGGAAAGAGGAGGAGGGAAGGGAAGAAGGAGAGGGGAAAGGGGAGAAGAGGGGAAAGGGGAGAAGAGAGGAGAGGGGTGATGGAATGAGAGGGGAGAAGAAAGGAGAGGTGTGATAAAATGAGAGGGGAGAGGAAATGATATGGGAGAGGAAAAAGGAGGTGTTATGAAAGGAGAGGGTAAAGGAAATGATAGAGAGGAAAGAAGAAAACGAGTAGGGGAGATGAAAAGAGAGGTGAGAGGAGGGGAGAGGTGAGAAGAGTGGAGAGGAAATGAAGAGAGGAGAAGAAAGGAGAGACGAAAGGGCGAGTAAACGAAAGGAAGGGAAGGAGAGGAAACGAGGGTGGGTGAGAGAGAAGGGGGGGAAGACAAGAGAGGGATGAAAGATACAGAAAGAGAAGAAAGGACGACACAGAAAATATAAAAGAAAAAGAGGAAAGGTGAATGGACAAAGGGAAGATGGATAGATCGATTTAAGGGGGAAGTTTTGTGTTGGTAAATCTGGGGCAACTGAATCCTCCAAACTATTCCAAGCAACAGAACACCATTATTTTTGCTCATCTGGTCTTGTTTCCTAGTATACTTTGGAGGAATCAAGGCACTCCAATTGCCAAAAAAGAATTACCCCCTTAAGGACCCCGTGATGCAGTCAGAAAATTGGAGGTTAGTAAGTCCTTCATGTATTGCCACGAAACACCACCTATATTTAATAAGCTTGTTT
Organism: Petrolisthes cinctipes; assembly: GCA_033782935.1. Classification (NCBI taxonomy): domain Eukaryota; kingdom Metazoa; phylum Arthropoda; class Malacostraca; order Decapoda; family Porcellanidae; genus Petrolisthes; species Petrolisthes cinctipes. The sequence continues at coordinate 16,139 of JAWQEG010006316.1, forward strand.
TATGGCACAGACAGGAGGAATCAGAAGCCACCAAGTCTCATACACGATCATAGGGCCCTTAAGGGGATAGTATACGTTTAATACATTGGAGTGCCTTGATTCCTCCAAAGTATGCCAGGAAACAGAATCAGATTAACAACAATAATAGTGGCCTGTTGCTGGGAATAGTGTGAAGTTACAACCACAATCAAATAACCACCGACACTTTCCTTCCATTGTAGTAAATATCTTGGTAATAAAGAACAACACGTGTATGGTTTTGCAGCACCTCATAATAATAATTGAAAGGGTCGAGTTGACGTTAGGTGGTGTATGATTATATTTTGATATGATACTGATTTTTTTATTTGCACGATGGAAGGAGGTAATAAAGAACAACACGTGTATGGTTTTGCAACACCTCATAATAATAATTGAAAGGGTCGAGTTGACGTTAGGTGGTGTATGATTATATTTTGATATGATACTGATTTTTTTATTTGCACGATGGAATGAAAGTGTCGGTGGTTATTTGATTGTGGCTGTACATCAGTTACTCCAGATTTACTAATGTTGTACTACGAGAGACCCAAGTAATGATAGAGAAAGGGTGGCCAGTCGTGTTACATTAGACTGACAGCTGCGGTGAAGGAAGGGAAGAGAATGGGGAGGGGGGAGAGGGAGGGGGGAAGAATGGGGGGAGAGAGGGAGGAAGGAGGAGAGAAGTAAGGTAATGAGTGAAGGGGAGGAGGGAGAAGAAAAGTAGTGAGTGAAGGGGTGGAAGAAAGTAATTGGTGTGTTGAAAGAGACAGGAGGAGGGACTTGAGTACTTCATAGAGTGAGTGTTGAGTCTAGACTATTATAGATGAAGTACGAAGTGAAATGTAAATATAAAAAGAAGTCCATAAGAAGAGCATACAAAACATATATATAAAAAACACACAGATGTACCAAAATAACCCAATTATTTGCTCGTAAAAGTGCTACGTATTCGAAGTTCATGTCAACCACCGCTTATCTTTTTAATTAGGACCCTGTGATCGTGTATGAAAAAAAAATTGTAGGCTTCTGATTCCT
>JAWQEG010006317.1:5000-18391 GCA_033782935.1 Petrolisthes cinctipes
TTGTCTTTCCAACTCTCCCCTTTATTTGTCTCTCTTTTCTCCCTCCTTTCCTTCCTTCCTTCCTTTTTTCCTTCCCTTTCTTCTTCTTGTAACCCACACTTTGTCTGCCAGTCAGTCTCTCTCTCTCTCTCTCTCTCTCTCTCTCTCTCTCTCTCTCTCTCTCTCTCTCTCTCTCTCTCTCTTGTTAAATTCACCTCCCTAGTTCATTCAAGCACCGAATTTTGTTTCAAATTACTATTATAACTTTCGTTTTGCACAATGAAGGAATGACTGACTGACATTTTGGCTAGGAAATGAGAGACGGCAAATGTTCACTCTCTCATAATATAAGTAAGTGCCTTAAAAGTGCAATCTCCCATGGTCGTCAGTGTGAATAGGAAGAAATTTGTTATTATAAGATGGAACAGGACTAAAAAAACATAGTTGATACAGAACACAACACATGTCATCAAGTACTCTTTTGTTTTCTTTTTATTATTATTATTATTATTATTATTATTATTATTATTATTATTATTATTAGTATGATTATGATTATTATTATGATTATGATTATTTTTATTATTATTATTATTATTATTATTATTATTATTATTATTTTTATTATTATTATTATTATGATTATGCATATGATTATTATTATTATTATTATTATTATTATTATTATTATTATTATTATTATATTTATTATTATTATTGTTATTATTATTGTTATTATTATTACTGTGATCGGCATCCAGTTGTTGTAAGAACGACGCGACTCTGCCTAATCTCTACTTTCAATATCGTCTATCTATTGTAACTGGGTCAAGAAATACCGCCCTCGTTCGTACAGGTAAACAAAATAATAACCTAACAGCAGAAAAATACATCAACACAATTCTATGCTACGGGTACATAATTATTTACTATTTATTTACTATTTACTATTATTTACTATTTACTATTATTTACTATTGTTAATAACTCATGATACCTTTTTGTATCATGTTGTGTATCTATTCTTCTGATTCAGTTTATACGCTTTACCGATAATCGTACTGTTGTTGGGTAGAGTTTTGTATCATCATCATTATTATAATTTCTGATATTTTAAAACTCTTGTAATATCATTTTGGTGTCGTTTTAGCCTTCATCTTTAACAACCTCCGGCATTTTTTTTTTTCTCCTTGGATAATCCGGGAGTTTCTGGTCACTAGGGATGGGAAGCAATATTGAAAGCAAACACATGGTGGCTTGTATTGGCCCCAGTTGGGATTCGTAAGGTTCTGAACGTACTGAGACAAAACCTCATATTTAACTTTTCTGAAAATAAAATTGATGCGGAAAGGAGACAGTCTGGATAATTTTACAAAGAGTTGCAACGATAAATTTTTCTGAAACACTTAGAAATAAAGACAACATTCACGTGTTGGACCATAAACAATACTGGATGTTTTGACTTTCGGCACAAAATCAAAACCATATATCATAATAATAGAAAGAGAAAGGCTGCGAATGCAATGTCATTTGATATGTGAAATGTAAAATTCTGACGTAATATCATCGAAGGAAAAACTTTGGCAAGAATACGTCTGAAAAATACAGCATCCCAAGCAAAAACTCCAGTGAATATAACACAATCCAGAGATAATGGGTCTATTTGCAACCTAATGGTCACAGTGTTGCCTCTCTTGTCTGTCTCATGATAAATTTTGAGGAGCACTATGTTGAGTATAAGACGTAGTCGATTATTCTGCAAAATTCTGATTTTGGCGAACGAGGAATTCCTTGTGTTTTGTTACCAACACTATCAAAATCTGGCCACCATCATGATGAAGAGGTGAGTGTACAAGTGGGTCGCGTTACGGGTTTGGTTCAAATGTACAGTACAGTCGCGTGCAAGATTTTTGCGAGACTTGACGCTTCAGAACCATGTACGATACAGAACACTAGAAAAGTAATGGGACTTCAGGAAGCAACTGAACAATGAAATATTATTTGAAATAATACTAAGGTTCTAAGGCTGTAGAGAACGCAGTCACTGAAAAGTCTCCCACATTGATACGGAGGATATTAATTAAAATATATGCTAACCTAATTCAAGACACTGAAAAAGAATTCTTTGAAAACTCTTCCTAGTGTGGCTTGGAATGGAACCCCGGACCCCTGTACATGAACCTTTGCCACAACACTATACTGTTTGCCACTGTACTGTGATAACTGGGGTAACCTTTTCGTGTTCACAGGTTTCTCTCAGCTTATTATACTCGCCGTAAACCTGACTCCAAGATTCAAAATGCATCATCAGTCGGGTTGCAAGAGAAGCTATTTAATTCCCTCATGCATAAGGGATTCTTCCAGCTGAATAATATCGCCTTTCGTCAGCAACAAAACTCATTTATAATCATCATCAGACCGTAGTAGGACCAAAGGAGTAAGGAACATTTGTTATTACTATTAAGAACCCATGTTTACCTCCCAGCACCTGTAGCGTCACGAACATACCCAAGTATCCCCAAGGACCCCAACATAATAGTAGTGAACACTCTCAGGCTCGGAAACGTCCATTATAATCCCAACCTCACATGATTTAGTTCCCAGGTGTCTCATTTTTGCGTAAGGTGTAATTTCTAGTGGTCAGGCAGAAGGGCAACTCTCTCCTCCAAGCTATGCCAGGAAATAAAATACCTCAATATACAACTAGGAATTCTGTTTTGTAGCCGAGTTTGCAGGAATATGCTGCACTTCCATTCGACCACAACAGATTATTTCCTTAACCATGTATTATTAATGTATTATGTGGTCGGGTCGTCTAAGGCAGAGGGAACTGTTCTTTTCTCTGAATCATCCGGAGTCACGAGCTTGAGAGTGTCAAAATTAGTCTTAACCTATACAGTACTTATATATATATATTCCCAGTTAGTTATTGATACTCACAAACCCACAGTGACAATCATTGGTGTCCAGTAACTCTAATGTAGTGTATTGTACTGTATATAGAATTAACAGAGATTGCAGTGAAAAGGTTACCTGTACCTGTGTAGCCTAACATACTGTAATATAAGTTACTATACCTGTAGCACAACTGTAGATATAGATTATGTAGAGGTGGACGGATCGGGAACACACTCTGACGTGGGGTCGATATTCAAGAACATTGCCATCATATACCAAGAGTTTGTTAGTTTGTCTAAAGTTAAATGATTTTATATAAAGTAACAAATTCAATACGTGATAATAGAGATCTAAAATGGTAATTACTTAATACGAAACAAAATAACAGCTCTTTAATGAGTAAGAGAATTTGAGGCAACATTTTAATTAGCAGAAAGTCACTTACCAAACGATCAATGGATGACCAACTTTCTAACCATGGTGTGCAACTGAGTACACCATGCAGCTTTTCTTGAATATGAACCATGAACTCAACTCCTTACCTGAAATGAAAGAAAATATAGTGGCAATTCCATATTCACTTGATTTAGTAAACATAATTATTCCTTGAAAACTAAAGGTGATCACACACAAGCTTTGCAATTCTACTCAACCAACTGTATGTCAAGTTCTTCTTTATTAAGTCAACAACACGGCAATCCATGAATCACCGAGTATAACTTTAGTTTACTTTACTTCATCTGTCTTGAGTGGCTGATACATTTTGGATTACATACGTTCAGTTGATTGACTAATTTTGTGTAATTGCCAAGCTAGCATAATTTTCAATATTTTATACACATTGTAAGATCACGTTTGGTAGGTTAGTGAAATTGATGAGAAAACAGAGTCAAGTCAAGCATCACCACGGAAAGATGCAGAATCACAACATGTCTAAGAGTTACAAGCTTTAGCAATAATTGTTTGATATCTTGTGAGGAGAATTGAAACTAGTGTGTGTAGAGTGTGTTCCCAGCCTCCAGCTCATCCTACATTAACACTAGCACATTTAGTACCTTCTGGACACACACACACACACACACACACACACACACACACACACACACACACACACACCGCACTTTTCCACCTGCACCCACTATGCACTTTCTCCTATAGCAACACATACCCAAACCATTCACACCTACACCCTCTACCCCATGTCCTTCTACATTCACCTCCACATCCCACATCCACCCTCCTCCTCCTCCTCCTCCTCCAAGCCTTTCCTTCACTCTTTAGCTCCACATACATACCTTCCACACATCCTTTTTCTCCACAACCCACACCAAACTCGACGATTAACCACATACCCACCGCCTCTTCCTCCTTCTCTACCACTTCCACTATCATCTCATGACCCTAAGCAACACTTTATTTCCACCTTCTCCTCCACTTTTGTATCACCACCACCAACACAATGCTTCACCTCTACTCACACCACAGTTCACCACATCTAGCCAGTACAGCCCTCCACCTTCCTTTAAAATCCACTAACCATCATCACCAACAACACCTCTCCACCTCCTCCACTTCCCCCATCCACAACTATCACTACCAACAACAACACCTCTCCACCTTCACACCACCTTCTCCACTTACTTCCACCATCCACTCACTCACCTCCTCCACTTCCCCCATCCACACTATCACCACTATATCACCACCAACAACAACACCTCTCCACCTCCTCCACTTCCACCATCCACAAAATACCACACCATCACCACCACCAAGAACAACAACACCTCTCCACCTCCACACCACCTTTTCCCTGTCCCCCTTCCCACGCCCCACTGTTGCACCCTATATAGCTACCCCCGAGCCCTGACTCCCACCCTCAGGAGCGACCCTCAGTGTGGTACTCAACCTGGACAACACCATCGCCGTCGTCCTCTCTGCCTGCATCGCCGTCTTCTACACCCTCTTCGGCGGCCTCTACGCTGTGGCCTACACCGATGTCATTCAGCTCATCTGTATCTTCATCGGTTTGGTGAGTAGAATGTTTGATTGGGCGTCGAAGGGGAGTGTTCCGTACGTCACTTCCCTCTGATTGCAGTGTTCCGTGCGTCACTTTTCTCTGATTGCAGTGTTCCGCGCATCACTTCCCTCTGATTGCAGTGTTCCGTGCGTCACTTCTCTCTGACTGCAGTGTTCCGTGCGTCACTTCCCTCTGACTGTGATGCTTCGTAGGTAACTGGCACCGTCATCATTCAGTCTCCAATTATAATCAGCAACTTCCCGTCCGTCATTTCTACAGGTTTTTCTTCGGTTTACAATATCTCGTCAACCTGTACTTTCATCTTTCTGCAGTGTTCAGTTACTCTCTAGTCAGTCCCTGGTTGGTTGGTGGTTCGTTCGGGTTTGAAAGTACGGTACATAGAAGAATTATAGATGTATACGTGATAACTTGAGCCGCTAGTTGTTGTCTGCAGTGCCGTACTTAATCCATCTATAGTGTTACATTAAAAGGCGTCCCATAATTTTCACTCGTTTGAAGTGTTTTTTTGCGTAACGCCTTCCTGTGTTGGTCTGCTGCTGTCCCGTCTGTCGTCAATCCGTCCGTCTGGTGAGTGAGACAGGTAAGTGAGTGATGGAGGAAGAAGGAACGAACTCACTATAAAGCTAATAGACAAGAATGATGATGTAAGGTGGAATATGAAGATTTTACCCATCTCCACATTCTCCTATTAGATGTATATTTATGTGTATGTATTTTATTTTGCTACCGAGGTAAGTTTAGCAGTGTATCCAGTCACGTTTAAACAATTTTCTTGCATATCTCGTAAACACTTCATATCATATTTTTACAGCACTGTATTTCGGAAAAGCTGTGCATGCTTTTCTAAAATATGTTGCCTTTCCACAATGTCTCGCTCTCTTTTCTTCTTACTGAAACTCTTATTCATATTTTCCTTCATAACCAAACTCTTATTTATAATTAGCAATATAACCAAACTCATATTAATATTTTCCTTCATAACCAAACTCTTATTTATATTTTCCTTCATAACCAAACTCTTATTTATATTTTCCTTCATAACCAAACTCTTATTTATATTTTCCTTCATAACCAAACTCTTATTTATATTTAGCTTCATAACCAAACTCATATTAATATTTTCCTTCATAACCAAACTCTTATTTAGCATTTCGATTATTTGAAGTGACGGAAGATTTAAGTACCTAATCGGAGTAATTTATGAACTCCTGCTTAAGATAATAAAGAACAACAACAATGAAAGATGTAATGTGCTAACTCCCTTCACGTATACACTCCCACTCCACCAACACTTCACCTTCCCTGACGCTACCCACCCCCTTACACCACCTACACACATCACACCTCCTCCAAATAGTAATAGTAATTGTGATGATAATAATAATCATCATCATAACAATAGTAACAATATCAACAACAAAAACAATAATAATAATAGTAATAATAATAATAATAATAATAATAATAATAATAATACTAATAATACTAATAATAATAATAAAAATAATAATAATAATAATAATAATAAAAATAATAATAATAATAATAATAATAATAATAATAATAATAATAATATTAATAATAATAATGATAATAATAACATCGATAAATAAAAGATCTACGTTCACTCTTTCTCAACATTTATACAATTCACCCACAATACAAACTTCGTCAATCTTGCAATGCAGAGACGTTTTGGTGGCACTATTGAAGAGGTAGGAAAAGGAGGCGAATGGAGGCGAAGAAAGGATGGCAGGGGAAGAAAGGAGGGCAAGGAAAGAAAGGAGGGCAGGGGAAGAAAGGAGGGCAGGGGAAGAAAGGAGGGCAGGGGAAGGGGAAGGGTAAGGGATAGAAGGAGGGAAATGGAAAGGATGAAGAAAAGGCAAGGAGAGAAAAGAAAAAGGGTGAAGGGAAGGGAAGGAAAAGTTGAAAAAAAAGAAGGACCATTTATTTAACTCGTGATTGACCTCTTCCAACTCCCAACACTCCCCCAAATTCTCGACACTCCTCCAACTTCAGCTCCCAATACTCCTCCCAGACCTCCAATACTCCCCCAACTCCCACAACTACTCCCAGACCTCCAATACTCCCCCACCCCCAACTCCCACTACTACTCCCAGATCCCCAATACTACTCCCAGACTCCCAATATCCCACAACTACTCCCAGCTCCCAATTTCCCCCCCCCCCCCTCTCCCACAACTATTACTCCCAGGCTCTCAATTCACCTCCCATCTCCCAACACTACACCCACTCCCAATATTACTCCCAGATTCCCACAACTACTCCTCCCACCCTTTCAATATTAGGCTATACTCCTCCCTAAATCCAGATACTTCTCATGAACTCTAAACTCCTCGTATTCCCTTCCTTTCTTCCTTCCTCGTATGTGTACTTCCATAACTCCTCCTTTGCTTCCAATATTCATAACTTTTCCTTCCGTGCGTCTCCCTCACCACGGTCTTCCTCCCTTACTTACGCACATAATTCCTTCTCAATAGCTAATGCACCTTCTTTATAACCGGTATTTTCTCCACACTTTCAGTAAATGCTCTTCTCAACTCCAGTTCTCTATAATTTTCCTCGACATTATTATTATTATTATTATTATTAATCTCCACGAGTTTTCAACACTGTTATTATTTATTTTCCTCTCTGGTGTTGTTGTTCCCTTTTCCCATTCCATATTTCTTTATTATTCTGCATATTATTTATTTTTCTACTCACTCGTTCGATGCTTTCCCTTTTTGGCCAATAGTCTTTCCTTTTTTTTATTTTAGAGTTTATTAGGTTTCACAATGTTTTATATATACTCTCTCTCTCTCTCTCTCTCTCTCTCTCTCTCTCTCTCTCTCTCTCTCTCTCTCTCTCTCTCTCCAATACCCTTGCTTTATCACCTATTTCATACGTAACTTTTTTTTCTGTTCTACTCATTATAGGCTATATTTTCAAAACTCTCATTCCTTCTAGTGCATCAATCTTCACAAACAATACCTTCATCCCCCCCCCCCCCCCCCATATACCCACCACCTCTCTCTGAACCTCCACTCTCTACCTCTCTTCATGTATCGAATTCTTTCTTTCCTTCAATATCCTTTTCCTCCTTCTCTCCCTCCTTCAATATCCTTTTCTTCCTTCTTTCCCTCCTACAAGATCCTTTTCTTCCTTCTTTCACTCCTACAATATCCTTTTCTTTCTTCTTTCCCTCCTACAATATCCTTTTCTTCCTCCTCTCCCTTCTTCAATATCCTTTTTCTTCCTTCTTTCCCTCCTACAATATCCTTTTCTTCCTTCTCTCCCTCCTACATTATCCTCATCCTCCTTCTCTCCCTCGCACAATTTTCCCTCCTCCTCTCCTCCTACAATATTCTCATCCTCCTTTCCTCCCTCTTAAAATATCCTCATCCTCCTTCTCTTCCTCCCACAATATCCTCATCCTCCTTCAACATCCTTTTCCTCCTTCCGTCCCAGTACACCAATTCATCCCACGTAGTATCATCAGTTTCCACCCCCCAGTACTCTCCTCTCTCTCACTACTACTACTACTACTACTACTACTACTACTATACTGGCCCTTCCCTGTAGTTCCCTTCCTCCTCCCTTCCTCTCCCCCCCCCCCCTCCCTGTCTGATCACACGGACTCCCTATAGAGCCCTTAAGGGAACTGATGCATAATGAGGGCAAATATCCTTCCTCACCCCGCCCTAGTTTCCCCATTTCCTACTCCTTCCTATATTCCTCTTCCCTCTCCTTCCTCTTTCTGTGATTTCCTCTTTTGCTCTTCTCTTTATCCTTTTTTCCTATTTATTTTTTTTCCTTCTCCTTATCCCTTGTTTCTGCTTCCTCCTTGTGTCCTATTCCTCCATTTATTCCTCCTTTCTGTCCTTTCCTCTTTCTGTGATTTTCTTTTTTCCTTCTCCTTATCCCTTGTCTCTATTTGCTTCTCGTGTCCTACTCCTTCCTATATTCCTCTTCCCTGTCCTTCCTTCTTCTTTCTGTGATTTCCTCTTTTTCTTCTCCTTATCCCTTGTCTCTATTTCGTTCTCGTGTCCTACTTCTCCATTTATTCCTCCTTTCCTTCCTCTTCTTTCTGTGATTTCCTCTTTTCCTTCTCCTTTATCCCTTGTCTCTATTTCCTTCTCGTGTCCTACTCCTTCCTATATTATTCCTCTTCCCTGTCCTTCCTCTTTCTGTGATTTCCTCTTGTTCTTCTCTTTACCCTTTGTTCCTTTTTATTTATTTCTTCTTTCCTCCTCCTTCTCCTGGCTCTATATGTGTTTACCTCATTTCCTTCTCCTTATCCCTTGTCTCTGTTTCCTCCTTCTTCCCTCCTCTCTCTCCCTGGTATTTGTATTTTTTGTCCTCCCTTCTCTGAGTCTCCGGTTCTGTCTTCCTTTTTTTCACCTCCTTGCCTTTGTCCCTGTTTCCTCCTTCACTTCACTTTACTCTCTCTCTTCTCTTCACTTCTCCTCTCTCTCCACTTCTTTCCCTCCTGCTTGAATTATGCCCCTGTTATTGCCTTCTCCTCCCCTCCCTGCCACTTCCCCTGCCCAGGTCACGGTGTCCTGTATTTTCCTTCCCAACTTACCTTCCTGCCTCTGACTTTGTTTATTCCCTCGATGTCCCTACCTGATATTTTCCCCTGAATCCACCTTGTACTCTTTTTGACTCCCGCCCTGCATGCCCGATTCCTTCTCGTATTCTCTCCTTGCCTCTCTCTTTCTCTTACTCTCGTTATCTTTGTCTCATTCTCCCCTCCCTTTCCTTGGCCCTCTCGTCCTTTCTGTGCTTCTCTCTGTCCCTCCTCTCCCTTCCCTCCGACTTTCCTTTAATCTCTCCCCGTCCTTCTCCTGTCCTCCCTTTCCCTGTCCTTTTCCCTCCTACTCCTCGTTCTCCTCTCCCACTTCCCCAGCCTATAATAGCCTATTGTTTCTCTGTGACCTGGGTGTGTGGCTATATCTGGTCGTGGATAAGGCTTAGGCTAGTGTCCGGCAAATCTAGAACTCGTGTTTTTAGGACTGACGGCGTGGTGGGCGTGTCAGATGTGGTAGGTGTGGTTGCTGCAGGAGGCGTGGGAGCTATGCATGGCAAGGATAGTCGTGGTAGGTGTGGCGGCTGTGAATGGCAAGGGTAGTCACGGTAGGTGTGGTTACTGTGGAAATTGTGGTATATAAGTGTAGCAGGTAAGACAGTTGTGGTAGATGTCATAGTTTGGTGAGTGTGGTAATGGTGACACAGTGACAGTTGTGGTAGGCTTGGTAGGTGGATCAGGTGTGGTAGGTGGATCAGGTGTGGTAGGGGTCGTTCTTGGGACAGTCTTGAGGGGGGAAGTAGGTGTGGAACGGGTGTGGCAGGTGTGGAAATCATCTTCGTCTAGTTAGCGGTGAGTGTTGAGTGTTCTGAAAGGTGGGTAGGTGTGGAGATGAAGAGATGAGTAGCATGAAAGATGAGGAGGTGGGTGTGAATAATAAGGGTCAAGCAGGCAGGTGGGATGGGTGATGGGTGAGTGGAAGTGAAGGGTGAGTGTGGTTAAAATTAAAGGGTAGGCCTAAGGTGATTTAAGGTTAAGTGGAGTGACAAAAGAATCGGTTCATAATGGAGTGGCTTGAAAGGTGAGTGGCTTGAAGAATGAATGGACTGAAAATGAAGAGACTGCGGATGAACACCTGAAGGATGAATGGAATAAACTAAGGGATGAAATAATTGAAGGATGAATTAATTGAATAACAAATGAACTGGAGAATGTGCAGGATAAATGAGGATAATGCAGGATGAATTGATGGTTAGGTAAGATGATTGATGAACAGATGGGTTGAAGAGTGAGCAAAGGTAGTGTACAATAATCGAAAAATAAGTGGGAAGTGAGTGGGGGTCTGACGAGAGAGTTGAGGGGTGAGTGGGAGGAGAGGGACGAGAGATCTGAAGGGTGAGTGGGACGAGAGGGATGAACAAGGGCCTCTGGAGACTATGTGGGGTCGGGCGAGGGACGAAAAGGTCGATCTAAATATTATATAGGTCGGGTTTAAGGTGATGTCCCCTCTCCTTTGTGGTGGTGGTGATAGTTGTGGTGTTGTAGACTCCCTGGTACTGGTAGTGGTTGTGGGAGTTGTGGTTGTAGTAGTTGTGGTGATAGTGGTGGTGGTAGTAGTTGTAGTGAGTCATTGTGGTGGTTGTAGTTGTTGTTGAGTGTCGTTGTGGTGGTTGTGTTGTGTTTGTGGTAGTTGTGGTGATGATTGTGCTGGTGTTAGTGGTTGTGGTATGATGGTGGTGGTTGTAGTAGTAGTAGTAGTAGTAGTAGTAGTAGTGTGCTGGTGGTAGTGGTGAGTTATATTTAGATTTACACAATATTTTCAAGTTTCAAGATGGAATGAATCTCAATTAGCGTCTGTCATTCACCTACCTTTCATATTTGCTCAAACTGAAATAAAATGAATAAAGGTGTACTGACTCCGTGTGATAGATAGATAGATAGATACATAACCTTCTCAGACATCCGTACCTTGAGTGATGAGGCTGAGTGTAATAAAGGGATGGGTGGGTAGGGTAGGTGGGTGTTTGGGTGTAATAAAGTGATGGGTAGGTGGGTGTTTGGGTGTAATAAGTGTAATAAGGTGATGGATGGGTAGGTGGGTGTTTGGGTGGCGTGAGGGTTATGGTCATGATAGTGGCAGGGTAAGTAAGTAAGTAAGTAAGTAAGTAAGTAAGTAAGTAAGTAAGTAAGTAAGTAAGTGGCTCCTGTGATGGCAAATGAGATGACTATATAGGTAACTTTATGGGGGTCGTTTTCATGAAGGAGAATATTAGAGCGTCATTGATTCCTGGGACCAAACTGCACCATGAAATAGACCACTTAGCCTACATGAAGTGAGGGTTAGTGGGCCATTGATTCCTCCAAACTATGCCACAAAACAAATTACCCACATAATATACTGATGAATCCCGTTTTTTAGCAGTGTTTTGGGGGATTCTGTAGCCCTCCACTTCGCCCAGATAATTCATTCCCTTAATAACACGCCTTCACGGTTGATTCTCTCCCCTTCTTGTTAATTAACCATATCATAAAATCGTGAACGAATATCTTATAATAACTTTTCAGGTTCCCATTGGTTTTCCTGCTCATACACACACACACACACACACACACCACACACACACGTCTGATTATTCCTCCAAACTATGCCACGAAACTGATCCTCTGATTTTTGTAAGTAGGCCTACTGTAAATTCGCTTTATGAAGTTATTTTCAGTGAGAGAATATGCAGTACTATCATACTCATTAATTAAGCAAAATATTCTAGGAGATAAAATTCAATGTTCAACTTTACATCTTGACTATATTCAAAGGTTCGGCTGCATGATGCCCGGTGAACTGAAGGAAAGAATGAATAAAAAATAAATTACTGAGGAATCAAGGCAAAAATAGTTATGAAAAAGGATTAAAATGATGAAATGAACAAGAAAGAACACACACACACACACACAAAAAAAAAAAAAGGATTAAAGAAGGCATAGAAGAATTAAGAAAAAAAAAAGTAGGTTGAATGATGAGTAGAAGGAATGAGGAAGGAGGAGTTAAAGAAAGGAAAGGTGAATGAAGTATGCAAAGATAGAGATAGAGAACAAGGAACAGGAAGAACAATAGAAGGTCGACGGAGAGAAAAGAGGAGGTACCGTAGTGAAGGAGGGAGGGAGGGAGAGAGATTGTGTTTACGTATATCAATGAGAGACATTATGGAAGGTGTAGAGGAGAGACAAACCGATCAGGGAGGAAAGGAAGAGGAAAGGAAAAGAAGCGGGGAAGAGGAGGAGAAGAAGTTTGGGAGAAGAAAGGAGAAGAGAAGGGGGGAGAAAACGAAAACGGGAGGAGAGGAAAACGAAAGGAAAAGAAGAGGAGAAGAAATCGGATGACAAGAAAGGAGAGGAAGAGAAGTGGGGAGAAGAAGTGAGAGGAAAATGAAAGGAAAAGAAGGGGATAAGAAGCGAAGGAAGAAGAAATGGGATGAGAAGAAAGGAGAGAATAAGAAGTGAGGGAGAAAAAATGAGAGAAGAAGGGAGGGGAAGAGAGATTCACAGATATAAAATATTCACTACTAAACATTGAATTAACCCGACTGTCAAATCCACTGCTGATTCGTTACTTTTTTTTTTATATACTGGAATAAATCGAGTCACAAACACCATTACATTCGAGTCTCCCTCCAACTCACCAAATATGATAATCTTCCGTCGAATTAGTAAAACGCATAGCAAAAATAATAACCTAAGAACAAGGGATGTGATTTGATTCCCCTCCCAAAATAATTACTGATTCAGACGAGAGGGGAGTACAACCACGTTCTGGCAGGAATAAATAATGTGTTACATGTTGTTGTATTGCATTAGAGACGAAAGAAAGTGTCCACGAATCCGCAGTCCTCAACCTGACCTCTTTGAGACTGTTTATGTAAGGGACCTTGTGATGTAGGCGGGAAAG
>JAWQEG010006318.1:0-28319 GCA_033782935.1 Petrolisthes cinctipes
GTGGTTAGTGTGGGTGGTGGTTAGTGTGGGTGGTGGTTAGTGTGGGTGGTGGTTAGTGTGGGTGGTGGTTAGTGTGGGTGATGGTTAGTGTGGGTGATGGTTAGTGTGGGTGATGGTTAGTGTGGGTGATGGTTAGTGTGGGTGGTGGTTAGTGTGGGTGGTGGTTAGTGTGGGTGGTGGTTAGTGTGGGTGGTGGTTAGTGTGGGTGGTGGTTAGTGTGGGTGGTGGTTAGTGTGGGTGGTGGTTAGTGTGGGTGGTGGTTAGTGTGGGTGATGGTTAGTGTGGGTGATGGTTAGTGTGGGTGGTGGTTAGTGTGGGTGATGGTTAGTGTGGGTGATGGTTAGTGTGGGTGATGGTTAGTGTGGGTGATGGTTAGTGTGGGTGATGGTTAGTGTGGGTGATGGTTAGTGTGGGTGATGGTTAGTGTGGGTGGTGGTTAGTGTGGGTGGTGGTTAGTGTGGGTGGTGGTTAGTGTGGGTGATGGTTAGTGTGGGTGGTGGTTAGTGTGGGTGGTGGTTAGTGTGGGTGGTGGTTAGTGTGGGTGATGGTTAGTGTGGGTGATGGTTAGTGTGGGTGATGGTTAGTGTGGGTGATGGTTAGTGTGGGTGGTGGTTAGTGTGGGTGGTGGTTAGTGTGGGTGATGGTTAGTGTGGGTGATGGTTAGTGTGGGTGATGGTTAGTGTGGGTGGTGGTTAGTGTGGGTGATGGTTAGTGTGGGTGGTGGTTAGTGTGGGTGGTGGTTAGTGTGGGTGATGGTTAGTGTGGGTGATGGTTAGTGTGGGTGATGGTTAGTGTGGGTGGTGGTTAGTGTGGGTGGTGGTTAGTGTGGGTGATGGTTAGTGTGGGTGGGAGTTAATGAGTAGGGAAGTGAACAGTGAGGATATTGGTTAGTGTAGGTGGGGGTTAATGAGGTTAGTGGTTAGTGTAGGTGGGGGTTAGTGTTACACCTCACCTTAATAATTACACCCATAGTCACCCTTCATACCACAAGCTCTCACCTGGTTATACCCATCTACACCCTACACCTTCACACTACACCCTACACCTTCACACTACACCCTACACCTTTACACTCCACCCTACACCTTCCCACTTATACCCTACACCTTCCCCACTACACCCTACACCTTTACACTACACCCTACACCTTCCCCACTACACCCTACACCTTCACACTTACACTCTACACCTTCACACTGCACCACTACACCTTTACACTACACACTACACCACTATACCTTCACTACTACAAGCTATTATCATATTATATTATATCTTATTAATATTTATCTTGGAAAGAGTTGACTACAATCATCAACTTGAAATAACAACAACAACTATAATCAAAACCAAAATAACTACCATTACTACAACAATAACCATAAGCAGCACTTTCACAACATACCAACACACAGTAACAACAATCACCATTTAACTATAACCACAAAGACCATAATAAGAAAAGATCCGAATAACATTACCTCTTATTAATTAACAACCTCTAAAATTACGAACCATACAAGTACACCACAAGTTAGGAGAGTCACTACTATAACCACACCAAACTTTCCATCCATACATATATCCCCCCAAACTGAACCAACACACCACCACCGCCCACCCCTGCAGCAGAGAGGAGCTACCTACCTACCCACCTATACCAACCTACCAGACCCGACCGACCGACCGCTTGGCCTCCATCACCTCTCAAATAACCCCTTCACCTCCTCACACCTCCCTGATGGTACACTGTAATGAGAGGTGAGTGAGGGGCGGAGGGCAAAAGGTTGTTGGGGCACCTGAACCATTACTCCTGGTTGCCTTGCCTTGCCTTGACTTGCCTTGCCTTGACTTGCTCTATCCTGCCCCGCCCAAAGAGTTACCCCTTCACTCCCTTCGTTGTCTCCGTCTCTCATGTGGGTACAACACCAACGTACTATTATTATAATCCATTTTCAAGTTATTTCAATGAAAACAAAAACTAGATCGCTCTGGAAAAGTTACCCTTCTATCTAGGATCTCAAACATCCAGGTATTTCGAACTAAATATTCTTAAATTTTGTATCCTGTATTTGTTTTCTTTTTTTATGAGCAGCTGCAGTCTTTTCCGGCAGAGCAGGTACCCTCAGTTAAATACTCCCACCTTCATAAGATGTGTGTGTGTGTGTGTGTGTGTGTGTGTGTGTGTGTGTTGACCTGGCGACCCTGACACATAACCACTTTAAAGTTAGTACATTCTTGTAGTTCTCACTTCCCAGGGGCAACATGATCGAAATATACAACTACAAAATATGTCTTCCTGCGTTACCAAAATATGCAAATTGCACACACATCATGCAAATGTACACTTAACCACAAGGTGAGGGTATGTGTTATGTGTAAGGGAGGAGGGGGGAGGGGGGAGGGGCTAGTGAACCTGACCAAGTTTAAGTTTCAAGTCTAAGCAATGTAACAATAGAAGAAACATCTGAATTTTACTCTGATTTACTGGTGAACAAAAAAGTCAACACTGTCAAGCCTTTTCCTCGGGACTAGACAATCACTATGAGACAAAATATAATGATGATGATGATGATTGTGTTGATGACGAATATGATGAGGATGCAGCCAAACCATCTGGCAAATACTTTTTCACATTTCACAAGTGTAAAGTACAGAAGCTTCAACAGATGATCACAGTTCACTGAAAACAATATGTGTCGCACGGTACCGGGTAGTTAAAAATATCTCAGAATCTTCCAGGAATTTAATGAGTGGCGTCTACAATAGTTTCCGTGGTCATCAGACAACCCCTTAACAATGCGAGACACATTTTTGAACAATCGGCACTGTCACTTTTAGTATTTGTATTCAATCTTCTGTTTTGAAGCGTTTAAAGAAGTCCTAAATGAGTTCCAATAATCTGGGTAGGTATCATTCCTTGTACTACTTAAGTAACGTGAATATGACTGGAACTTAAGACAAAAACTGGATATAATTCTGTACAGGAGGCGGAGTGTGTAAGTTTGCATGTGGAGGAATACACATCAACGAGCCTCACCTCCAGTTTGAGTGTGTACACCTCCGCCAAGCGACTGTAATTAGGGAAACCGAACATATCCCGACGGAGGCGGCGGCGACGACGGAGGGAATGAGGGAGGGTCAGGTCGGCAGCCACCACGCCTCAGACTAAATACCTGCCACAGGTGCGCGGGACACAACGGCCCCGCCCCTCCACCACGCCCCTCCTAGTGTATCTCACGCCAGACCACATTCCTCTTTCATCACTCCTTTTCTCTCTTACCCTATCCACAACCCACCCTCTCTACCCATCATTCCATTATACTCTCTTCATTCTCACACTCACCACCACACCACCACCACCACCACCACCACACCAATACGATGATCTCCACCACACTCTAAATTCCTTACCCCCACCACCACCACCACCACCACCACCACGCCCCTCCTCGATTCTTTATAGTTTACATCCATCACTGTATTCATTCACAACCCACAGCTACGCATCATTTCCCTGTTTAATTAAATCCAAGTCTTTCTCTTCGGGCAATTTCTCTCTCCTATGTAATGTTTACTTGTACTCTGCCACTCTAGTTCAACCACTCACTCACACACTCCCCATTTTCAACACGCCCCCTGATCTACTGCATGACTCCTCAGCATCACTGTAATCATTTTTCACCCAATGCTCTCTCTCTTACCCTCTATTTACATGACACAACACACTCATATGATCAATAGAAAGCTTTCGAGCATAAGATGAAAGTTACTAAGAATTAGAAAAAAATATATGATCGGAGCATCGACAATGAATGAATACAAGAAGTGAGACGTGAGGCTTAGCGAGTGAGGGTTTGGGTTAAGGTGAACAATTATGTGGATCGGGATATAATTATGGAGTTTGTGATTATATTACGACGACAACCAAGACAAACAATAATAAAGACGAGAATGCATAGGGAGGTAAAGGGGGGGCGGGGAGGGGCCGGATGGGAGCTGGCTGAATCGAGCAGAGGCGGGACGAAGGGCAAGGCAAGGCAAGGCAAGGGAAGGGAAGGGAAGGAGAGGCAAGACGGGAGGGACAAGGCTCGACCCAAGACATCAAAGTGGGAGAAGTTAATGGTGCCGTCACAGCCACGCGGCCCCAGGGTCACCCGAGACAAATTCATTAGCAAGGCGGAAAATCACGTGACACCAAGTTTTCCTCAAGACCTTATACGTGGCGCCGCAGGACAGGCCAGCCCCGCCCCGCCCCGCCTAGCCTCCATGTGCCCCACCCCGCCCCGCCCCGCCTAGCCTCCATGTGCCCCGCCCCGCCCCGCCTCGACCTGGCTCTCCATGACTCCCCCTCCCCCACCTCTCTCTCTCTCTCTCTCTCTCTCTCTCTCTCTCTCTTACAGCGTTCCTTTTCCCATTTAACTTCCCTTCCCTTCTTTATCCTCTTCCTTCCATCCCCGTAAATTCGCTTCCCTGTGTTTTTATTACCCATCCATCTAATTACATACTCTTCTTCCTTCCTTCCAACCTTACCATACTATATCTCCCTTAACTCCTTAATTCCTCTTTCCCTTTACACCCAAAATATATTAATTAAGTCATGAATACCCAACCCATCATTTCTCCTCTTCCTTCCTCCTAAAACTTCTAAACAATTTTCTCCAACATTCATTCTTCCAGGCTTCAATCATTTTCCTACCCACTTTTCTCCCTCCTTCTTCTTCTCTACCCCCCCAACACAAACCCTCTCTCCTCGTCCCTTTCTTCAATCGTCAACGTCCTACTCCTTGTTCATTCACCATCTACTCTTCCTCCTCCTCCTCCTCCTCCACTTTCTTTTTCTCCTCCCCCTCTTCCCCCTGTCCCTTTCCTTCCAGTGTCCTTCTCTTTATGCTCCTCCACCTCTTTCTTCTTCTTCTCCTCCTCCTTCTTCTCCTCCTCCTTTCCTTCCAGTGCCGACATCACCACACACCACAAACCTGAGCTGTCTGCCTCCTACACTGACTCCTGGACCACTAACCCATCCATTATATATCCCTTCTTCCCCCTTTACTTCCCACCACCCACATCAGCCAGTCTCTCATTCTCGTAAACCGAACCGCTGCTGCATGCTGGGACGAGGACCAAACGTTATGAAAACATATTAAACGTTCGAGTGACGTTCTTTTATTATGAAGTCCCCAAACGACCTTCACAATGAAACGTAAACATACTATCTAGGAAACATGTATGTACAGATCCTTTGGAAAAAAAATATATACGAGGGAAGCAACATTGAAGGAAAGGGGGAGCAAACCACTATAAGAAGGGACCAGTGAGGCAGGTTAAGTGGGGGGGACAGAGGGCAGAAAGTGAGAATCAGGGGAACAGTGTAAAAAAAAAAAAAAAAAAAAAAAAAAAGAAGAAGAAGAAGAAGAGAATATAGGACAACAGAATCAAACAATGAGAATGGGTTACGGGGAGTTCCTATGAGTGGAAAATGATAAGGCAATTGACGACTAATACTCATAAAAAATAAGAGTGGCACAGTGCAGAGGAGGTGACAGTATACAAAGGAGATAAAAAAAGGAGGAAGGAACAACTAAGAGACACGACAATACGAGGACCTTGATGAAGTTAATGGACTACTAAATACTAATACACGTGTGGCACAGTATAAAGGAGCTACGAGTAGGAAAAAACAAAAAACTAACTACTGGTATAAGAGACACGATAATACAGGGACAACTATAGGACAATGATGGAGTTAGTTAATGGACTACTAGGCTAATACTAATACGTATGGCACAGTGCTGAGAGAGGTATAGGAGGGACAGAACTACATAGGAGATAAAAGGAGTAAGGAACAAACAACTATAAAACAGACAGGGCCATGGACAACAACAACAACAAGGGAAGACAGAACAACAACAACAACAAGGGGGAACAGGACAACAACAACAACAAGGGGGAACAGGACAAGGACAACAAGACAAGGACAATAACAAGGGAGGACAGGACAACAACAACAACAACAAGGGGGAACAGGACAACAACAACAACAACAAGGGGGAACAGGACAACAACAACAACAAGGGGGAACAGGACAACAACAACAACAACAAGGGGGAACAGGACAACAACAACAAGGGGGAACAGGACAACAACAACAACAACAAGGGGGAACAGGACAACAACAACAAGGGAGGACAGGACGACAACAACAACAACAACAAGGGAGGACAGGACGACAACAACAACAACAACAAGGGGGAACAGGACAACAACAAGGGGGAACAAGACAAGGACAACAACAAGGGAGGACAGGACACGGACAACAACAAGGGGGAATAGGACAAGGACAACAACCAGGGGGAACAAGACAAGGACAACAACAACAACAACAAGGGAGGACAGGACAAGGACAACAACAACAACAAAGGAGTATTATGTATGATGTAGACAGAGCTGGTGGTAGCAAGTGACTAAAGAGAACAACATCAACAAGAAGACTATCAACAGAATCTCATAAGAGGGACAACGACGCCACAAGGCAAGGAAACAAACAATGGTAAAGAAGGTGGGGCACGAGTGGGGGAATGGAGGGGACACGGGGTACTGATAAGTGGGGGCACGAGTGGGGGAGTGGGGGGGGGACACGGGGTACTGGTAAGGGGGACACGAAAAGGGGCTGAGTGGTGGTGGGGGGGGGAGCGAAATGGGGCTGAGTGGTGGTGGGGGGGGGGAGCAAAACGAGGTACTGGTAAGGGGGGCACGAAAGGGGGCTGAATGGTGGTAGGGGGGAGCAAAACGAAGTACTGGTAAGGGGGGGGCACGAAAGGGGGCTGAGTGGAGTGTAGGGGGGGGTCAAATCGGGGGAAGGGGACATGAAAAGGGGGCTGAATGGGGTGTAGGGGGGTCAAATCGGGGTAAGGAGACATGAAAAGGGGGCTGAGTGGGGTGTAGTGGGGGGGGGGGTTAAATCGGGGTACTGGTAAGGGGGTCCCGTCAGAGTCAGCGGGGTCGACTTGGAGCCTAAGACAAATCTTTCCGTGATAGCAGGGCGCCGGGGGCAATTTTCCGGTCGTGTGAGGTCGCCTTGTTTTCTGACCGAATTTTCCACCGCCATACATGAGCGGCCCCTGGGATTAGCTGGGAGACGAGCCGACCCACTAGTGTTCGCTCACCGCCCAGCCCCGCATCGCTCACACACACACACACACACACACACACACACACACACATACACAACCAAGTACACACACACGCTCACTCTAGCAATGGTTTACACTGGCACACAAACTCCCGAGTATTCTAAGAATTTCCTGGTTCTCTTGATGGATTATGATGTACACATAAATAAATACGTACACTCTCGGTCAGAAGTTGTGTCCCGATCCCCTGGAACGATGATTCGCAACCAGGCGAAGTTAGAAGGTTCTAACAAGGGTATGATGTGTGGAGAGACGTGGAAGGTGCACCGTTGTTTGAACCATAAAACTCGTCTGGTTGCGATTCATCATGTCATGCAGGGAATCGGGACACAACTTCTGACCGCGACTGTACACAAAAAACACATGCACACGCTCATCCACAACAAGACTAACCCATATTCCAAGGGAGAACATATACATACTCCCACATAGATTAATTAAACTTCTTACAAACCTGCACACAGTCATGTACTCATTCATGTCCCCTCTCCAACAATTTCCTATTTCTCTCGGGGTACTACGAAGGAAAGGAGAGCCCCGAGATTGAGGTTTAAATGTAGACAACAACAAACACAAACCTCTACATATACAATTATTTCCAAATGCAGTAATTACAAATATTCAAACATACATACATACTGTCAAACGTAAGCACAATCCCACACAACCTTGATTAAATATTGTTGTGCAAAGAAAGATATTAGTTAGAAAGACAACAAACTATCACACGAATCATCAACAGCAACTCTCATAACACTTCCTTCTCTGGTTCTTCCTTACTTTTTCTTCTAATCCCCATTCATGTAATTTAACTTTACTGTAATCACTCCATCACAAAAAAAGGCCCTTTCCAATATTTCCTACTTCTCTTTTTCCCAGTCAATTTCTCTGTATAGAAAACATGGTTGAATACTAATTATTAGGACCTTACTTATACTCAGAGTCAACCAGAGACTATAATATTGTGGTTAAGAAGGGTAAGTGAGCGAGGAGTGAGTGAGTGAGTAAGTGAGTGGAGGGATGGGTAAGTGGTAAGTCGAGAGTGATGAGTTGTATTTTATTGCCTAAACTATTTCCTCGATCGATCCACACTCTTCAAGAATTTAAATACGACCATACTCTATAAATCCCCGTGCGTTCTCCATACTTAATTAAAATTCGGCATATATATCCATCTCCACTGTTCTCGCTCTTAATTTTTATACTCATTGCCAGCGACCATAATAACCACAGGTATTAGCAATCCCACATGCAGATGACAGTTTTGTTTACATCACCTAAGTCGTATAGAATGTACAGGTTCTCCTTAAGGAAAGAGTTGGGCTGCTTGTAATGACAGTATTCTATTAACCAAACAGCCTAAAATCATCTCACAGATATTATTTATATTATTTATATCTCGTTCGTATACAGATCAATTATTGCAGTAAATTTATTATGACCTAAAACTGCAGCTCATTCCATTAGTGTGACTCTGTGGGACGTCCTTGTTTCAATGTCTCCCTCCCTTCCTCCCTGAAGCATATATAGTCTGGGGGGAAATGGAGGCAGGACGGGTGACTGGTGATGGAGTAGAAGGGAGGGAGGGATGGGACTGGGAGAGAGAGAGAAGGGGGAGACGAATGAGAAAGAGGGAGAGAGAAGGAATGAGAAAGAGGGAGAGAGGGAAGGGGAAGAGAGAAGGAATGAGAGAGGGAATGGGGAGGGGAATGAGAAAGCTGGAGAGAGAAGGGGGAGGGGAATGAGAAAGATGGAGAGAAGGGGGAGATGAATGATAATGAGGGAGAGAGAAGGGGAAGAGGAATGAAAAAGATGGAGAGAGAAGGGGGAGATGAATGAGAATGAGGAAAAGAGAAGGGGGAGAGAAATGGAAAAGAGGGAGAGAGAGAGGAATGAGGGAGGGAGGAGTAGGGAAGGGATTAGATGGCCTATGGAAAGATTAGGGAAGGAAATGGGTAGGAACATGGAGGTAGAATGGGTAGGAACGATGGGTTGGAGGAGGAAGGAGAATGGGTCAGAGAAGGGTTGATTGAGATGAGGGAGAAAAGAGGAGGTGGTGAAAGAGGGAGTGATGAAGATGGCGAAGGAAGGAAAGGAGTGTACAAGAGAGTGTAAAAAATGATAGGGTACATGAAAAGCAAATAAGAGTGTGTGTGTGTGTGTGTGTGTGTGTGTGTGTGTGTGTAGAGGAGGAGGAAGAAAGGCCAAGTCAGGAAAGTGAATTAAGGCGGAAAAAAAAACCTCCCTTTGCTTACAGTATGAAGTTTGTAGCTTAAACTGCATATGTGGATTTGATTATGGAATTGAAGTGAGTGATGATGTGACACAGGGTCAATAAAAAGCGAAGGAGTAAAGCTTAACCGATAGTGTAAGGGTAGGGAAATGTAATGCAGGAGAGGATATGGTTAATAAATTATAACAAGAGGACAGAGGGACTGGGTGATAACATTAAACAAAAAAGCAGAGAAAAAGCAGACAAGAGGAACGAAGGATATAGGGAAGAATGTGAGGAAGAAAGGGATACACAAGTTACTGGGGGAGAGAGAAATGATAAGTAGATGGGATTAAAAAGCAAGGACATAAATAAGGGTATAGGGTATGGGGGATGGACAGAAAGGGAAAGTGAGTTGGGAAGAGAAGTTTATAGGCCGAACTGGTCAAGGAAGGAAACGACGAAGAACGAGTGGAAGGGAGATGAGAGGAGACGAGAGGAGAGGAAAGTTAGGAGTCAAGTGAGGAAGGAAGGAAGGAAGAAAGAGGGAAGCTGGGACAGGACAGGGAAGGAACAGGAAAAGAATGAGGGTGCGGTAGGTAGGTAGGACAGGACGAGGAGTAAAGAAGGAAGCTGGAGGAGAAGGATGAGAGGAAGGAGACAGTCAGGGAGGGAGGGAGGGATGTGGGATAGTTAAGAGATGGAGAAAGGGAAGGGGAGGGTAGGGTAGGAGCGAGGGAGGAAAAGGCAGGGGAGGGATGTGGGAGAGTTAGGGAGGGAGGGAGAGAGAGAGAGGAAGGAAGGAAGGAAAGTGAAGGGAAGTAAGATGTTAAGGGAGGGAGGAGGAGGGATATGGGAGAGTCAGAGAAGGAGGAAGGAAAGGGAAGGGAAGGCAAGGAGACAAGGAACTAAGAGGGGAAACTGAGGAGGAGTAGAGAGATAGGAAGGGAAGGGAAGGCAGGGAGAGAAGGAACTAAGAGGGAAAGGAAGGAAGAGAAAGAAAGGGAAGGGAAGGCAGGGAGAAAAGGAACTAAGAGGGAGAGGAAGGAAGAGAAGGAAAGGGAAGAGGAGGAGGAGGAGGAGGAGGAAGAGAAGGAGAAGGAGGGGAAGGCAAGGAGAGAAGGAACTAAGAGGGTAAGGGAGAAGGAGAAGGAGGGGAAGGCAAGGAGAGAAGGAACTAAGAAGGAGAAGGAGAAGGAGAAGGAGGAGGAGGAGGAGTAGAAGGGAAGGCAAGGAGAGAAGGAACTAGGAGGAGGAGGAGGAGAGGGAGTAGTAGTAGTAGTAGTAGGAGCGGGGTTGGAGCGAAGAGTTAAGACACAGGGACGATGGCCAGGGACACACCACCACCACCACCACCAAGCCTCTTCTCCTCGGCTGCACGTATGCCTCGCAGTGTTGCCAAACCGCCCAAAAGTCAATTAAGAGTCGTTCATCCGCCAAGCACCACCGCCACGGTAAAATTTAATTAAACTATGATGACTTCTTCGTCTGGCTTCTTCTACACCATGATTTCCTTTACTTGCTAAGCCTCTTCTTCTTATTCTTATTCTTATTCTTGTTCCTCCTCTTTTATTTCTTCACTTTTTTTTTTTTCTTCTTTTTTAAGGGGGATGTATACTTTTGGTACATACATTGGAGCGCCTTGATTCCTCCAAAGTATGCCAGGAAACAACAGGACCAGATTGACAAAAATAAAGTTGGCCTGTTGCTGGGAATAGTTAGGAGGAATCATTATCTCCAAAAATGGCAAAACTATACCCTCCCCTTACTTAATCGAAACGTTTTATCTCTCTCTCTTTACTAAGAAATGCGTGTCAGACTTTCCCCTTACAAACCTCTCGACTTTACTGCTTTTCCAGGATTGTATTTATTTCTTTACTTTATAGAGTAGTGTGGTTCTTTCTTTACTATCTTGCCATCTTTACTAAACAAAACCCTTTCGTGATAAATCTAATCTTTTACTTCTTTAGTTTCTCTCATTACATAACCACAGTCAATACTTTTTTTTGTGTCATTCACATATAATTTACCGTTAAGTAAAATATATTGTCCTTGCCAAATTAATATCAAATCTAATTAAACTATTACTGTTATTTCTTATCACGTGATGAAAATGGTAATATAATAAAATATAATACATAAGTTCCTGCCAGCAACTATGGGATCCGCATAAAAAAAAAAAAAAAAAAAAACTCGACTGAAATTTAGAGACAATGAATACAGATTCACTAAAACAATAATATATATGTATGTACTCAGCAGATATGAATGACCTCACCTTGGAAAGTCTTTTGTGCACCGTCAAGGTTTACGAGCACACACACACACACACACACACACACTTACTCTCTCTCTCTCTCTCTCTCTCTCTCTCTCTCTCTCTAGGTCATTCTTTTCATACCTGGCTGACATCACCTGACTTTTAGATAGACTATAATTACATACCTTTTCGTAAATGAAGAAACACCCTTGCTATACTGTATATCCTACGTCTTGACATCCACCCAAATAGGAGGATGGTTGCCCCCTGTATTGTCCCCCCCCCCAACACACAGAACACCCATGAGCAGTAATGACCTTGTCCCACTCTTACCTTAAAACACACCTCACATACACACACACACACACACACACACACACACACACACACACACACACACACATACACATACCCCCTCTCCCACATACACACGCATGCACTCACACACACATATATACCCACACACACTCACACACACATATATACCCACACACACACACACACACATACCCCCTCCCCCACATACACACGCATGCATACCCACACACACAAACATATACCCACAAACACACACACATTCAACCCCACAAACATACCACGCCCAGCATCAAGAAGTGAAGGTCGAGGTTGCTTGCTCCCTACCACACCAGCAGAAAAAAAATATATAACACACAAGTTGTATTTATAATAATGACGTCAGCAACACCGGAGTTCACTCGAGTTACACTATTATCTCGCCCACACAACACACAGTATTATATATTCTCTTCAGTAATGCCATATTCAAAAGCAACACATAACACGTAGAGTATTTCATTCATTCAACACACCAGGACTCACTTTAACTCTACACCCAGTATCATCAGAATACTTCACGCAATACAACATTAAAACATGCAACACAAACGTAATACAATATAGAAGCTACACCAGACGACAACAACACAAGGAAGTATTGCATTGTGTTCCAGAAGATATCAACACAACATTAAAACATGCAACACAAACGTAATACATTATAGAAGCTACCCCAGTCACACTACCAGACAACAACACAGGAAGTATTGAATTGTACTCCAAAAGATACCAACACAACACAACACAACACAACACAAGGCAACACACCAGTGATTACATTGTACCCTGAGTACCCAAATGTAACCCAATTCAACATGACACACGAGTTACATCAATTACAAAACGTAAACCAATAACAACAATAACAGAGAATAACAACGGGGTACTGTAGTGATATGAAGATGCTAAAGTAAATGAAATTATGTATATAAGTAAATCATATATATATAAAAGGTAATATATATAAATAAATATTAAATAAATTCAAGAACACAATCAGAAATATCCCAACAAAGCACAAAACGAAAACTTGTAGGTCAATCACACCTACAAACAATACCCCAGAGTTCAGGAGAGACACGATAAGTTTTCTGGGAGGCATCATAAAGCCAGGGAGGGAGGGAGACGGAGGACAAAAGGGAGACAAGAGACATGAATTGAAATGAAGTCAAACAACCACCACCACCACCACTGCTGTATTATCCTTTATATTATTATCCTTTTAATGACGAGTTTAGAGAGGCGACAGTATTTTTGTTGGCAAGTTAATGTAAAGTACAGTCTCACTTCTGTCCTGCCCTGCCCTGCCCTACCCTACCTCGTCTGCCTTGCTCTGCCCCGCCCTAAGATCTATAAAACCTATCTCTCCTTCCCAGTCCGCCGCCTCACCTCGCTATCCTACCTCTGATGCCTGAACTCGGTCTCTTTATCCCGGTCATCTTTCCTTGTCATTCACACCCAGAGATACAAACAATAACATTCCTTCCCTGTACTATCTTACTTTACTCTCATCATACTTGGCAATATGTAAAACAAATATTCTCCTTCTCTCTGTTTTGTTTAATTCGAGATGTATATTTGGCAAGGAAAATGGTGGAGGAGGAAAGTAGGTTACAATAAGGATTAAAGAAATAATATGGAAGGAAAGTGGATGTAAAAATCACAAGAAAAATTGATAATGAGCAAGAGAGTAGAGGAGAAAGGGTAGGAAGAAAATTGGATGAGACAAAAGGCAAAGGAGAGAGAGAGAGAGAGAGAGAGAGAGAGAGAGAGAGAGAGAGAGAGAGAGAGAGAGAGAGAGAGAGAGAGAGAGAGAGAGAGAGAGAGAGAGAGAGAGAGAGAGAGAGAGAGAGGTAAAGAGGCAAAGGAGCAAGATTAGGACAGGAAATCGGCAAAGTACGGGTAAGGGTGGAGGGAGAGGCAAGGGTGGTGGGAGATATAAGGGCAAGGGTGAGGGCGATATATGGGTAAAGGTGAGGGAGATATAAGGGTAAGGGTGAGGGAGGGGTAAGGGTGAGGGAGGGGTAAGGGTGAGGGAGAGACAAGGGTGGTGGGAGAGGCAAGGGTGAGGGAGAGATAAGGTGGAGAGAGAGATAAGGTGGAGAGAGAGATAAGGTGGAGTGAGAGATAAGGGTAAGGGAGAAGGGGAAGCAAGGGGGTCGTGAGAGGAAGAGACAAGGGGGAGGGAGGGGGAGGGAGAAATAAGGGGGTCAGACAGAAGTGGCAAGGTGGTGCAGCAAAATGAGTGAAGGAAGGAAGGAAGGAAGGAAGGAAGGAAGGAAAGAGGAGCCAACAACAACAACAACAACAACGACGACGACGACAACAACAACAACAACAACAACGACGACGACAACAACAACAACAACAACAACAACAACGACGACGACAACAACAACCACAACAACCTGCCTATACACAGAGGCTGGTTGGCTGATGGTGTGACTTGAGGGTGTGAATCAATGACAACATCGCTTACCCGCGCTTAGCATACCACGCTAATACTGGCCTTGTCCGTACCCATACACGCCTGGCACTGTCCTAAACACCCATCACACACACACACACACATCCTTACACCACACACACACACACACACACACACACATCCTTATACCACACACACACACACACATCCTCACACCACACACACACACACACACATCCTTAAACCACACACACACACACATACACATCCTTACACCACACACACACACATACCTTTACACTGGGAGGGACGGGATGGAGGGGGACATATCAGAGCCTCCCACACAACACAACACATCCCCATACCCAAGACAATCTATGTATATATATATTTTTGTTTAAGTATCTGTAAAGGTCGCGTGGTTCTGAAGGTGAAAGAAAGAGGGAGGGAGGGAGGGAGGGAAGGAACGAAGCCTAGGCCCGAGACAGACGCAAGGTTCAGGATACGGTAACTATCTCATTTGTATTCGGGCAACTTCGCACCGCCTCGCCCGGCGTTTCTTCATCTTTTATCCAGACACCCACCAACTTTTCCCCGGCAAATATCAGGCGTTCTGGGGGCTAGGGAAGAGAGGGAAGTGTAGTAGTGGTTGTGGAAGGAGGGAAGCCTGATGGTAGTGTGGAAGGAGGTAAGCCTGATGGTAGTGGAAGGAATTGAAGTAGTACTGGAAGTGGTAGTGGAAACTGAAGTCGTAGTGGTGGTGGTGGAAGGAACTGAGTAGAGGTAGTGACAGAGAAAAAAGAGAACTTTATAATGGTCATGTTAGTGTATGGAAGTCCTTGGAGCGGTGACAGAGATGAAAAAGCATAAGAGGGCTGAGATGGGGAAGGGAAATGGTGAGGATGGAAGTGGTGAAGTGGGAAGTTTAACAGTGGCAATGTGTTGGTGAAGCAAAACCACTGAGGAAAGAACCAAGCTTGTCGAAGGAAGAGGAAGCAAGTGGTAAAGTGGAGGAGGATGAAGGGTGTAGAGTGGAGGAGGAGAAGGAGGATGGTGGGTGTGGAGTGGAGTGGAGAAGGAGGATGGTGGGTGTGGAGTGGAGTGGAGAAGGAGGATGGTGGGTGTGGAGTGGGAGGAGGAAAGTGGATGAAGAGAGAGGGTCCCTGGAGGAGAGAGGTGGAGTGAGGGTAGAATTGAGAATGAAAGTAATCCAGAGGAACAAACTGGTGAAGAAAAAGAAGTTTAATATAAGAAAAGAGGAAAAAGAAGAGATACAAGAAAAGAGAAGGAGGAGGGAAGGGAGAATATGATAATAAGACAAAACACAACGAAGGAAAGCAGAAAAGAAGGGAAAGGGAGAGAATAGAACACATGATAATAAACAAAATAAAATAATGAAGAAATGAGGGATAAAAGACGAAAGTAGATGGAAAGAAAATAAAGGATAGTAAGGGAATGGAACAATACGGGAACAGAGGAATGAATGTATACGGGGAAAAGAAGGGTGGGAAGGATAATATTACTGAGGGACGGAGAAAAACTTGGGGAGTGAAAGATAAATAAAAGTGAAGTAGAGTCATGACCCTTAGTAGGTATTCAGCAGTAGGTCAGCTTGGAATAGCCTCTTGGAGAAATAAATAAATGAGATCCAGAAAGTATAATACAGGATAAACATTGTAATTGGTTCACTGCTGTTGTCATATGATTCCAAATTTCAATATTATAGGTTACAACCATATACAATACACTACTAGAACCACAACACTACTACTACTACAACCACACCACTATTCACACACTATAACATACAACCATATATCATACTACTACTACAACCACACCACCACTATTCACACACTATAACATACAACCATACCACTATTCACACACTATAACATACAACCATATATCATACTACTACCACAACAACCACACCACTATTCACACACTATAACATACAACCACACTATTCACACACTATAACATACAACCATATATCATACTACAACCACAACAACCATACCACCACTATCCACACACTATAACATACAACCATATATCATACTACTACAACCACACCACCACTATTCACACACTATAACATACAACCATATATCATACTAGTACCACAACAACCACACCACTATTCACACACCACCACAACAACAACCACACTATTCACACACTATAACCTACAACCATATATCATACTACAACAACCACACCACTATTCACACACCACCACAACAACAACCACACTATTTACACACTATAACCTACAACCATATATCATACTACTACAACCACACCACAACAACAACAACCATATCAACGTGGTCATTAATCCAGCAGCGGGTCTTATTACCACTGCATCACCAAGAGCGAGTCCGACTAATTAACAGTGAATTATATAAACTCCCTCACTGGTGGGACCTCAATTCCCACCACACACACACACACACACACACCCTAGGTATATCACATTCCAAGTCATGTCACACACCACACCACATACCACCCATCAATGCCACTTTCCACCCACACATCTCATTCCACATCACCCCACGACAAACCACCCACTCCACATTTATTAAACTCCACCCCACACCACCCACTCCACATCACCCAATCACACCCTACCTTCCATCTACCCATTCCACATCACCCCACCACACACTACCCACTCCACATTACCACATCACATCACCACACACCACACCCTACCTTTCATCTACCCATTCCACATCACTCCACCACACACTGCCCACTCCACATTACCACATCACATCACCACACACTACCCACTCCACATTACCACCACATCACTCCACCCACTCCACATTACCACATCACCCCACCACACACTACCCACTCCACATTACCACATCACACCACCACACACCACACACTCCACATTACCACATCACACCACCACACACTACCCACCACCCACTCCACCACACACCACCCACTCCACATTACTACCACATCACTCCACCACACACTACCCACTCCACATCACACCACCACATCACACCTCCACCCTCAAAACACCGTCCAACCTATATTTTCCTCTTCGTATAACAAAATATCCCAAACTCCAGACTCCAGGGATCCAGTAATTAGTTCAATTTTCTTTCCTTTATCAACATTTTTTTTAGAGATAAATATATTACATTATACTACATAGAAAAAATGGCCTATTGTTTTTTTTTTTTAGAGACAAATATATTACATTATATTATATAGAATAATGATAATATACTCTTTTAGACACATGGGGTGAGTTGGGATGGGAGGAGCACGGTGGGGGTGGGAGTGGGAAGTGTGGGGAGGGGAGGACCATGGTGGGAGTGGGGAGTTGGGAGGGGAGGAGCATGGTAGGAGTGGGAAGTGTGGGGAGGGGAGGAGCATAATGGGAGTGGGAGGAGAGGAGCATAATGGGAGTGGGGAGGGAGAGGAGGAGCATGGTGGGAGTGAGGAGTGAGGAGGGGAGGAGCATGGTGGGGGTGGAGTGGGAAGTGTGGGGAGGGGAGGAGCATAGTGGGAGTGGGGAGAGAAAGGAGTTGCATGGTGTGAGTGGGGAGGGGAGGAGCATAATGGGAGTGGGAAGTAAGGGGAGGGGAGGAGCAAAATAGAAATTGGGAGAGGAGTAGCATGGTGGGAGGAGTGGGGAGTGGAGTAGCATGGCAGTAGATGGGGGAGGAGTATAGCATGTTGAGTGGAGTGATATAACACGTGTAAATAAAACCTACAGTACTCACTCACGTCCCTGGATACAATAGTCTCTCGGATACAACAACAACAACAACAACAACGACAACATACCTGAAGGAAAGAGAGGAAAACAGTGAACAAGTGTAAATTGACTCTTTTTTTTTTTTTTTTTTTTAATTACCCTAACATACAGTAATTATTTGTTGCTATTACTATCATTATCATTTATATTTATGGATATCCTTATTTCCATTTTAGGCTACTTTTCAATGGTATTCCTAAATCATTGATAATTATCTAAATATGCATGATATCAGTACGGGGAATAATAATAATAATAATAATAATAATAATAATAACATGAAAAACAGCCATTATCATTATTATTATTATCATTACTATTATTATTATTATCATTATTATTACTATTATTATCATTATTAATATTATTATTACTATTATTTTTATTATTATCATTATTATCATTATTATTATTGTTATTATTATTACACAACAAAGTCTTGATAACAAACTCTACGGGATTCACACTCCACATTCCTCTCAAAGCGTCTGGGGTTAGTCCGGAGTGCAGAGAAACTATATAACACAAGGGGACGAGGGGTGGAGGAGAAAGAAGAGGAATGGGGAGAGAGAGAGAGATCAGAGACGAAGAGAAAATAAGAGGATGAGGGAACACACGACGAGTAAGTGGATGATACAAAGATGAAGGGAACAAGTTGATGAGAGAAGAGAGGAAAGATGAGAAGAGAGGAATGATGAGGGAAGAGAGGAATGATGAGGGAAGAGAGGAAAGATGAGGGAAGAGAGGAAAGACACAAATGAGGAGTTAAGATTTTGGATAAAGGAGGAAGATGGTAATGAGAGGAGGAGGAGGAGGAAGAGGAGGAGAAGGGAATAAGAGTAGAGGAGGAACGAACGAGGAGAGGAAGGAGGTGAGGAGGAGAGCCGCGGGTCAATATTGTGTTGTGATACTGTGGCTACACCCCCTACCCCCCTGCCCCCCTCCTCCCAACCCCCTTCCTCCTAACATCCCTACTCCCACCCTCACTCACTCCTTACCTCCTCAACCTCTTTCTTGCCTCTTCCCCCCCCCCCATTCCTTCGTACCCTCACTAATCTCATTCTTCTCCTACTACTTGCCCTAACCAACCTCTTTTATGCATCCTCCCTCCAGTTCTCCTTTCTTCCTTAACCCCTTTCTTGCATTCTCATAAGTTTTCCTTTCCTCCTTAGCCTCATCAACCTCTCTATTTTTAACCTTCAATATTTCAGCATCCCTTACCTCACCTCACCCTCATATCTCTCCCGTCCTTCTCCCCCACTCCTTCCTCTTCACCTTCACCAGCTTCTCCACTCAGTAAAATGGTCCAAACAAGATAGAAGGTAGACAATGTATGGAGGCATAATGGCAAGAAAGGTGTCGGGTTTACAGGTAGGAAGAGAGGCAGGCAAGCAGTGTGGCAAATAGGTAGGAAAGCAGTTAGGCAGGCAGGCAGGGTGGCAAGTAGGTAGGCAAGCAAGATGACAAGCAAGCAGTCAGGCAGGCAGGGTGACAGGCAAGCAGTCAGGTAGGCAGGGTGACAGGCAGGATGGCAGGCAGGGTGAGAGACAGGCAGGCAGGCTTTATGCAGACACACGCTCGCTTCTCACAAAGGCAACAACAAGGGTCCTGACGCCACCAATCACTCACCGACCACCACCCACTACACCACCACCACCCACTACACCACCACCACCCACTATACCACCACCACCACCATCACCCACATCCACTACACCACCACCACCCCACCTCCACCACCACCCACATCCACTCCACCACCACCCACATCCACTACCCCACCACCACCCACTATACCACCACCACCACCACCACCACCCACTACACCACCACCACCACCACCCACTACACCACCACCACCACCCACTACTACACCACCACCACCACCCACTACACCACCACCACCACCACCCACTATACCACTACCACCACCCACTACACCACCACCACCACCACCCACTACACCACCACCACCACCCCACCTCCTCCACCACCCACATCCACTACATCACCACCACCACCACCACCACCCCACCTACACCACCACCCACATCCACATCACCACCACCCCACCACCACCACCACCACCACCCACTACACCACCACCACCCACATCCACTACACCACCACCACCCACTACACAACCACCACCACCACCACCACCACCCAACACACACACACCTACCCTCTATAATTACACTATCCAATACATCACATCACTAATACACAATTACCGTACCGTCACAACTCTTCACATCACCTGCAGCTTATCCCCAACTTCACTGACATCCACGACTCACCTTCAACACATCCATCACCACAACATCCATCCAGCATTAATCTCTCGTAATAATATGAACCGGAGCTACAGTTACGAGATGTGAAAAAATGAGCCAAGTGGCAGATGGATTACATTTTCCGTCATGACAGATTATGTATTTACAAACAACAATTACAGATTAAATAGTTAGTGGAGCAACCTTCAAGGGCTTTAATAATAATTGAAGGAGGGAGGGTCCTGTGAGCAATTTACTAACTTGTTGATGGTAAGAGTGGATGTTTTGCCAACTGTTCCACTGCCCTCAAATTTTAATTACGAGTCAATATAATTAAGGAGTTGACCTTCTCGAGCCGTGCGTCAAAATATCGGAGTAGGTGCCAGTTATTTAGTTTCAGCTAAAGAAATCGTGATATAATTAACCCAAAGTGAACACAAGTTCTCGGTTTCTTCTACTCAAGGTTGGAGTTTTTACCAGTTTAGAAAACAATGCTTAAACGATACTAAACAATTATGTAAAGCTATCTAAAAAAAAAGAATAGTGTTTCTAGCTGCTTTACAAATGACAACACTGATATATAAAAATAAATAAATTAAAAACATATATCCTGTCACCTGTAGCTCTGGCGTTAGCCTACTTAAACTATCATAATAAGTTTGTGTCGCTATGTCTTAATAAAATGAAAACAGAAATGACCAAATTACCCCTCAAAGAGTTAATAACAAATTGACGGATTTAAACATTATCTTGACCCAGACTGTAAAGGCAGGCAGGAGTAACGACCACTTAAGGTGTGTGTGTGTGTGTGAGAGGAGGGTGTTGTTCCGGGGTGTGGGCAGGCAGGGAGGTAGGTAGGTAGGTAGGTAGGACCGTGTGGGGGTATAGTCAAGGGGTCCTTTAAATGAGTAAGTTAACATCCACACTCGTACCTGCCCTGCGTGCATCTTGAGACAGCAGCCTACCAAAGAGGTTCACTGCCCCAGTTAGTTAGTTGTCAGCAGCAAGGCCCAACTATGTATGTATGTATGTATGTATGTATGTATGTATGTATGTATGTATGTATGTATGTATGTATGTATGTATGTATGTATGTATTTATGTATGTATGTATGTATGTACAGTTGCGGACATATAAAACAGACACATTCACAACGGGGGCCCCCTTATTGAGCATAGGGTAGGTATAGGTTGAGATCTTGTTGTTGTGTGTGGAGGCGACGACACGTACTATTCTATGTTTGATAAGGGTCCCGTTTGATGTGGTGTGTCTCTTCCATGTGTCCGCAACTGTACATACGTTCCCATAAAGGTGGTAATAACACACTTTTGGTATATTAGGGTAGGGTAGAGTAGAGTAGAGTAGGTTAGGTTAGGTTAGAGTAGCGCCTTGATTCCTCCAAAGTAATAAATATACCAAAAACCAGGGCGAGATGAACAAAAATAATGGTGGTCTGTTTTTTCTTTTATGTGTTCGTAACTGTACACCTAAAAAGAGTCCAGGTAAACATGAAGTTGTGAAATGTTGAATTACTGGATCGTAAAATGCTATGAATAGTGCGTCAACCATAGCAGAGTCCCCCCCCCCCTCAAAAAAAAAAAAAAAAAAAAAAATAAGAAAAAGATGAAGAAGAAAAACAAACATACCAATAGGTTCATTAGGTATTTATAGTATATGCAAGTTATATCATTACAATTTTTATGGTAAAGTACTTAAAACACTGATACAATCTTTATATATATATGAGAGAGAGAGAGAGAGAGAGAGAGAGAGAGAGAGAGAGAGAGAGAGAGAGAGAGAGAGAGAGAGCGTGTGGTAGTTTGTATGAGTGAAGGAGAAAGTTGCCTCAACAGGTAGAGACTGGAATGAAGGCAGAGATTACTGAGGGTGGAGGTGGATAGGCGAGACCAGCAGCACACGCGAGGACGGACACACACACACACGGACGAAGGAGTAGAAAAACACGAGGACGGACACACACACACACGGACGAACGAAGGAGTAGAAAAACACGAGGACGCACCCACACACCCACGGACGAACGAAGGAGTAGAGACACACGAGGACGGACGAAAAGAATTAGTAGACATAAGGGCGGACGAACAAAAAAAACCTGTGAGACATGGGAATGGACGAACGAGTGTATTCCTCCAAAGTATGCCAGGAAACAGGACCAGATTAACAAAGATAAAGGTTGTCTGTTGCTGGGAATAGTTTGAAGGAATTATTATCACCCAACATGCCAAAACTCTACCCTCCCTGTGTGTGTGTGTGTGTGTGTGTCAAAATTCTGGACTTCTCGAGTGGTTGTAGATTATGTATTGAGGGACCCTTTGATGTAGTCGGAAAATTGGAGATAAACGAGTCCTTCAAATATTGCCACGAAACACCATCTATCGGGAAGAGAAGATTTAGGGTTTTATGCCTTAGGACTCATGGTAGGCATAAAGCCCTAAATCTTCTTTCTATCTATCGGAAAGGATCTTGTTTCGTGGCATGGTCAGGAGGAAGAATCAGAAGCCTCCAATTTTCATACACGATCACAGGGTCCTTAATGGAAACCCGTGCCACAAACCAGAACCTGCCTAAATAGATGTAAGTATTCTGCATAAGGTTGTGGAAAATAAATTGAAAAGAATGTATTGATATGAGAGAGAAACTGATAGGAGGGGAAAAAATAGA
This sequence comes from Petrolisthes cinctipes, assembly GCA_033782935.1. Taxonomy (NCBI): domain Eukaryota; kingdom Metazoa; phylum Arthropoda; class Malacostraca; order Decapoda; family Porcellanidae; genus Petrolisthes; species Petrolisthes cinctipes. The sequence continues at coordinate 23,209 of JAWQEG010006318.1, forward strand.
TAAGAGATTACAGATGACAGATAAGAGACACAAAAAAAAATTGATGAAGAGTAAGAGAGATTAGGGAGATAAGAAAGGAAGAAGGGGAGATAAGAAACATGAGAAACACAGGAAATATTGATAAAGGGTAGGAGAGATGAGAAAAATAACAAAAATTACAGTAGATGATAAACAGGAGATGAGAGAGATATATAAACATAAACATGAGGAATAGATGAAACAGATAGATATAATATACAGATGATGGATAGATATAGATGATGTCACCCATCTAAGGAGTACGTGACCAATTTAACAGGGCTGCAGATGATTATTATTATTATTATTATTATTGGAGTGAAAAGGAGTAGAGTGGAATAAAGTGACGTAGAGTGGAGTGAAGTGACGTGGAGTGGAAAGGAGTGGAGTGGAGTGAAGTGTCGTAGGGTTGAGTAAAGTGAAGTGAAATGACACGGCTTGGAGTGGAATGAAATGAAGCAACTGAAATGCAGTGACGTGGAGTGGAATGGAGTAAAGTGACATGGCATGGGATGGAATGATGTGACATGGAGTAGCTTTAAGTGGAATGAAGTGACGTGGAGTAGCATGGAGTGGAATGAAGTGACATGGCATAGGATGAAATGAAGAGACGTGGAATGGAATGATGTGGAGTAGCATGGAGTGGAATGGAGTGACGTGGAGTAGCATGGAGTGGAATGGAGTAGCATGGAGTGACGTGGAGTGGAATGAAGTGACGTGGAGTGAGGGCGTGGGCAGTGAGTGGTTGGTACAGTAGTAGGTGGACGAAACGGGGGCAACACTACCACCAACACTACCACCACTACCAACACCACTACTGTCATCACCACCACCACCACCAACAACAACACCACCACAAACACCAACACCACCAACAACAACACCAACACTACCACCACCACCACCACCACCACCACCACCACCAACAACAACAACACTACCACTAACACTACCAACACCACCACTACCACTAACACCACCAACACCACCACCACCACCACCACTACCAACAACACCAACAACACCAGTAAGGAGAAAGTTGGCAGCACCACGTGAAAGCCAGCCAGCCTACTACCACCCTAAGAAAGTTGCTCTCCTTCCCCCCCCCCTCTTCCTCCTCCTCCAACCCCCCCCCCTTCTTCCTCCTCCCCCTCCCCTGCCCCCCTCCACCCTCGCTCTCTTATCTTATCTTTTTCAGTATGTATCTCTTTCTTCATCTTTATCACTTTTTTATGTATCTTTATCAGTCTTTATGTATCTTTTTATTCATCTTTATCAGTTTTTAATGTATCTTTTTCTTCATCTTTATCACTTTATGTTTGTTTTCTTCATCTTTATCACTCTCTATATATATATCTTTTTCTTCATCTTTATCAGTCTATATATCTCTTTCTTCATCTTTATCACTTTTTTATGTATATTTTTCTTCTTCATTTTTATCACTTTATCTAATATATCTCCTTTATCTTTTATCATTCTATATATCTCTTTCATTTTTATCACTCATTATTGCAATCATTTACCGTAACCAATTATCTTCATACATATTTTTATCATTCTATCTCATATTCTTTTCACACTTGTCCTTCCTCCGCTTCTCTCTTCCACTCTCACTCACTCAGTCTCTGAAGAAATTACGTGAGTGAGTGGGTGGGTGGGTGAGTGGGTGAGGAGTCGTCAAAAGAGCACACACAAGACGGATGGATGGATGGATGGATGTGTGTGGATGTATGAATAGTCAGGTAGATAAGTAAGTGGGTGGGTGGGTGAGTGAGCATGAGAGATAAAGTAAACAAACAACAGCTGACGACTCAATTAACAACAACAACTACAAACACGTACAACATGACAAGACGTGACGTGGACAAATTATAGTGAGGAAGAAACAGTGAAGAAACATAATATCATCTTGAAAATACCCGCCTCCTCTTCCCTAATTCCGTGACTCTATAGTGATGTGCCCAGATTAAAAACCTTATTCGTGGTGTGAATAATTGAAGACGGGAAGTACAGAAGATCAAGTCTATTTGGTGAGGAACTTATATTATTGGTTTCTTATATTTAATGTTTTATTTTACTTTTTCATACCTGAGGGAGAAAATTGTACGTTGTCAATGAGAGAGAGAGAGAGAGAGAGAGAGAGAGAGAGAGAGAGAGAGAGAGAGAGAGAGAGAGAGAGAGAGAGAGAGAATAATGAGGCAATAGGGAGGAGCCTTTTAGGGGTGGGGGCGGGGGGGGGCGGGCGTTAGGGGTCCTTGAAGGTTTGAGATGGGCGATCATAACACCACACCCTAACTTAACCCAACCCATTCCTTACACACACACACACACACACACACACACACCTCATTCTTCAGGTATACAGGTTGTAATGAAGACTTTTGTGGTCGTTTGAATCACACTCACTTTTTTTAATATTTTAATTTGAGATCAGTCAGTCTTTTTGAAGCCATTTGTATATCTTGTATTTACCTTTCCTATTCTTATGCTAACCTGGTCATATCGTTTTTGTTTTTTGTTTTTTTTCCCTTACCCTCCCTAACCTAAATGTGCTTTAACTCCCACTTTCTTTACACATAAGTATTCAAGATTTCTAACTATTTATTTTGACACAGTAGTGATCAAGGGATAGTATGTACTTCGGTAAAACACTGCTTGGCTAGGTGAAGATAGACGACGTAAAATATGGCAAGCGAGCATAAGTTTCGTATGATTAAGGTGAAATTGTTATGTCATTGTGTAACGAAGATAGGGCTTAGGTTAAGGGGGGCGCTGCTCCCTTATTATCACACCTACACCACCAGAGGCCACACTCGTAAAGCAAGCAAGCAACGATCCACTTTTTACAGCCATGCAGCCTTCTTCTTATTGTAGTTATGGTATGTGTTGGTGGCCGGTTGAGTGGAACAGTTTCACAGGGTTTAGTACTGTTCCATGGGCGAGGAGGAGGCGTGTGTCCCCCGCCCCTGCCCCTGGTTACCGCCCACGCCTTCCCTCCTAGACATGGCCCCGCCCTCGCGCTGCCCACACACGTGCGCGCGGGCGCGGCCAAACGCACATACAATACTCACAAGGGCACGAGAACGAAAGGAGGCGGGCAAGTAATCTGAAGACACTATAGCCTCACCCTTCACACACACACAAACACACACACACACACACACACACACACAATTATACCGTCAGTTATGTTGTGATCATTATTGTATTGGACTGTCTTAGTGTTGTGTTGTTTTGTTTTACTTGTACAAAGTATTTCTATACTGATTTGACAGTCACAGTAGCCGTATATAGCAGAAGTAACAATGATATTAGAAGTATCAGAGGTAACAACATCAATGATAGTAGTTACAGTAGTGGTGGTGGTGGTGGTAGTGGCAATATTATTAGAAGTATCAGTAGTAACAACATCAATGATAGGAGTAACACTAGTGGTGGATGTAGTAGAAGTGGCACTATTATTATAAGTATCAGTAGTAACAACATCAATGATAGGAGTAACACTAGTGGTGGTATAGTAGTTGTGGTGGTGGTGGTAGTGGTAATATTATAAGAAGTATCAGTAGTAACATCAATGATAGTAGTTGTGGTAGTGGTAATATTATAAGAAGTATCAGTAGTAACAACATCAATGATAGGAGTAACACTAGTGGTGGTGGTATAGTCGTAGTAGTAGTGGTGCGGCAGAGGGGGACGCGTGGAGAATATTTGGGGCAGCTTCTCCTTCGGAACGGCAGCAATAAAGATTCCTGCCATCTCCCTCGCATCCCAACACGGTCTCTGCTCCCTTGTTCCGTCCATACACACGTACATACACACACGCACACACATATGTCAATAAAACTTACCTACCTAGAAAAACATGTAAGCCTACCAGCACCTACTCATATATATGGATGTACACACACACACACACACACACACACACATGCACGTACGGACACACACACGCACAAACACACACAATCTCTCTCTCTCTCTCTCTCATGAGGAAAGGGATGGGAGGGGAAAGTAGAGAAGAAATTACATAAAAGAAAAATAGAAGAAAACAAGATGAACGAAACGAAATGATGAAAGGAGAGGAAACAAAACGAAAGAAAAGTGAAGTGAAAATATAATAAGATAAAAGAGAAGAGAAGATAAGGGAGGAGAAGAGAAGAGAAAAAAAAGAGAACAGAAGATAAGGGAGGAGAAGAGAAGAGAAAAAAAAGAGAACAGAAGATAAGGGAAGAGAAGAGAAGAGAAAAAAAAAATACGAGACGGGAGGAGATGAGGGGCTTTCTCTGGAGATGAACGCGTTGCAGCATTCAACACACTACGTCGATACATCACAGTAAGCGTCCACCATTAGCACAACATTTGTAAATTACCAGGCCTATAGCACTCCACTCAGACCAACCACCAATCAATATCTCAACACCTCATCACAACACTCCTTCACACAACACCTGCTTGCATTTTAATAAGCACTACACAACACCAATCATCTCAACACCTCATCACACCACTCCTTCACACAACACCTGCTTGCATTTTTATAAGCACTGCACAACACCAATCATCTCAACACCTCATCACAACACTCCTTCACACAACACCTGCTTGCATTTTAATAAGCACTACACAACACCAATCATCTCAACACCTCATCACACCACACCTGCTTGCATTTCTATAAGCACTACACAACACCAATCAGCATCTCAACACCTCATCACAACACACCTTCACACAACCCCTGCTTCTATTTTTATAAGCACTACACAACACCAATCAGCATCTCTACACCCCCATCACACCACTCCTTCACACCACACCTGCTTACATTTTCACAACAGCAGCACTACCACACCAGGTCATATCCATATATTCACACGTCCAGCAGTGCAACATCCAGCACTAGTTAGATCATATCCATCTTTACGGCACACAATTCACATGAAATATTTCTAAACGCTGACCATCTACTGCTCCACACAACACAACACAGAAACAAAACAACATACACACACAATACAACACTATACACACAACACAACATAACACAACACAACACAACACACACACAATACAACATACACACAACACAACAT
>JAWQEG010006319.1:0-34699 GCA_033782935.1 Petrolisthes cinctipes
TTCCTCTCCCCTCTCTTGCTGTTGTTTTTCTTTTGTTGTCTTCCCCTTCTCTCATACTTGGGTGTTTCTTTTTTGGCAAACTCTGCTCTCCTTCCCTTAAACTTCCATCTTTCCATTCCGTTCATTCTCGTATTACAATCCTTGCCTCCTTCTCCCTCTTGTTATCTGTACTTTCCTTCCCTCTTTTATTCCTTGGTACTGTTGTTCTTGTTCACTCTCTCTCCCTTATCTTACATCTTCTTGTTCACTCTCTCTCCTTATCTTACTTCTTCTTGTTCACTCTCTCTCCCTTATCTTACTTCTTCTTGTTCACTCTTTCTCCCTTATCTTACTTCCTCCTGATCACTCTCTCTCCCTTATCTTACTTCCTCTTCTTCACTCTCTCTCCCTTATCTTACTTCCTCTTGATCACTCTCTCTCTCCCTTATCTTACTTCTTCTTCTTGTTCACTCTCTCTCCCTTCCCTTCCTTCCTCTTGGTCCATTCAGCCATAAGATACATAGGCCTATATATAAACTCCTTCCCTACCCACTCTCGTATCCCTCCTTAATTCTTCCTCGGTCACGTTAATTCCTTTGGCTTCCATAACGCTCTTCATTCCACTTCAACTTCTGTGTAGGCTATGCATCTTCATCAACATCTCACCACTTCTCCCTCACTTTATTACCACTTGCTCTCCGCTTCTATTTCTCTCCGGTTATCTTTTATTTTCACTCTCTCTCTCACTCTTCCATTCTCTCTCCCCTCACTCTCATTCATCTCTTCCCTCTATACCCCCCCCCCCCCACTCACTCTCTCTACCCCTGTATCCTTCCTTCCTTCCTCTCTCGCTTTCCTTCCTCTCTCGCTTTCCTTCACTTCCTCTTCCTTCCTTCCTCTCTTCCTCTCCCATCCTTCTTTCCGTCCTTCCTTCCTTCCTTCCGTCCTTCCGTCCTTCCTTCCTTCCGTCCTTCCTTCCTTCCTTCCTTCCTTCCGTCTTTCCTATCCATCCTTCCTTCCTCTCTCTCCTTCACTTCCTCTCCCTTCCTTCCTTCCTTCCTATCTCGTGCCCCGTCCTGTGTCCCCTCATCCACATATAATAACTGTCCCTCGCCAAAGTTGGGACTCGATCGAAAGTTTGGTCCTTCACCCTCCTGATTGGCCTGTGGAGCCGTGGGTAGCCTAATGCTGAGAGAGAGAGAGAGAGAGAGAGAGAGAGAGAGAGAGAGAGAGAGAGAGAGTTATACTGTGTGGTGAAGGCATGCTACTGGAATCATGACACACACACACACACACACACACACACACACACACACACACACACACACACACACAGCAGGCCTGGACGTAATTACCTGATGCTACGGTAACTCAGACTGGCCGGGTCAGGAAAGGACAGAGATGGAATTTGAGGGAGAGGAAGGGGAACTCGGGGACAAAGAGGAATTTTTTTGGGAAAGGAAAAGGGAAGGATAGATCAACGAAGAACACACACACACACACACACACACACACACACACACACACACACACACACACACACACACACCACACACACACACACACAACACACACACACACACAAACACAAAATTGAAGTGAGAGGAGAGACAGATTGGTCAGGATGAAAGAGGTGGTAATTTGAAGGAAGAGGAGGATAGGTTAAGGAAGAGACAGTTTATAAGGGAGATGAGACACCGTACAGGTCAGGGAAGAGATGGAGTTTGAGAGACAGTAGGGACGGGAAGATGACAGGTTAGGGAGAGAACAGAGACTGAGGTAGATTCGGTTAGGTTAGAGAAGAGGGGTAGGCTGATTGGAGTGGAAAGGAGGGGAGGATAAATTGATGAAATTGTTAGAAATTGAGGGAAGGTGGGGACGAGAAGATGACAGGTTAGGGGATAGACAGAAATTGAGGGAGATTAGGTTAGGTTAGAGATGAGGGGTAATTGGAGTGGAATGGAGGGGAGGATAGATTAGGAAAGTGATGGAAATTGATGGTAGGTTGGGGCGAGAAGATGGCAGGTTAGGGATAGGGATATTAGGTTAGGTTAGAGATGAGGGGTAATTGGAGTGGAATGGAGGGGAGGATAGATTAGAAAGTGATGTAAATTGAGGGTAGGTGGGGACGAAAGGATAGGTCAGGGAAAATGGGGGGAAATTTGAGTGAAGGGAGGAGGGAGGTGGTGAGGGGACACAAACAAGGTCAGGAAGGTTGGAGTGGAATTCGTGGGTGAGGGAAGGGACGGAATTCGAGGGGAGATGAATAGGGGAAAGAGGAGGGAATGCTTAGCCAGGAGAGGGACAGAATGTAATGGAAAACAGTAATTAATAGGTTAACCGTTAAGGAATTTGAGGGAATTAGACGAGAGGGAAAGTACAGAGGGGAAAACATGTTAAAGGGTAAAGTAGCGGAAGGAGGTCGAGTTGTGGAAGAGCAAACAGGAGAGTGAAAGTTTAGTTATACAGGAGGAGGATGTGAGAGGAGGAGAATGGGAGAGGAGGAGAATGGGAGAGGAGGAGGATGTGAGAGGAGGAGGATGTGAGAGGAGGAGAATGGGAGAGGAGGAGAATGGGAGAGGAGGAGAATGGGAGAGGAGGAGAATGGAGAGGAGGAGGATGCGAGAGGAGGAGGATGGAGAGGAGCTGATGAAGGACAGGATATGAGAACGAGGAGAAATAAAGAGAAAAAAGATAGATAAAAAAAAATGAAGGATAATATCTGATGGGAGTGGGATAAGGAGAAATAAAGAGAAAAAGAGAGAGATAAAAAAAATGAAGGATAATATCTGATGGGAGTGGGATAAAGAGAAATAAAGAGAAACAGAGAGAGATAAAAAAAATGAAGGATAATATCTGATGGGAGTGGATAAGGAGAAATAAAGAGAAACAGAGAGAGATAAAAAAAATGAAGGATAATATCTGATGGGAGTGGATAAGGAGAAATAAAGAGAAAAGAGAGAGATAAAAAAAAAATGAAGGATAATATCTGATGGGAGTGGGATAAGGGACTTAGTAGACTAATGTGGGATCGTGATGAAGATGTATCCATATATATGTTTATTTTTATTTCCTGAGTGAGACTGGAAGGTGTTGCTGTGGACGGACTAAAAACAAGGACTTAGTGGATTCTTTTCACCGTTCCCCTAATCCACCTCTATTCCTTTCCCCTCAGCTTCCTTACCCCATTTTTTCGCCTCTTCACTTGGTTCTCTTAAAATTCTGTTCCTTGCTTTTTCCACACATTATCTTCTCCACTCCATGTCCCTCCCTCCCTTCCTTTCACACATTCTCCTTTCCATTCCTTCTATTCTCCCTCCTTTCCACACATTGTTCTCTACTCTCTACACCCTTTCTTCGTTCTACTCATTCTCATCTCCTATCCTTCTTCCCTTCCTTTCATATATTTTCATCTCCATTAATTTCCTTTCATTCTTTCCTTCCATCCATCGATTTATCCATCCATCGATTTATCCATCCATCCATCCATCCATCCATCCATCCATCCTTCTTCCTTCCTTCCTTCCTTCCTTCCTTCCTTCCTTCCTTCCTTCCACCTGGCTGAGTCTAAGTTATCTCGGATAGACGAAACAACTCGCTTATTGTGAAACTCTTTATGCTTGTAGTCCACGTCACCCCGATAAAACAGTACAAAGTTTAATTAGAACCGGATAATGCCCACCCCTGTAAACTGTAACCTCTCTCCAAAGTTGTTATATACATTCTCAACCCAACTAGAAGGTTAAAGTTAGTAGCCTACGACAGCAACTACAAATCCATGCATACTTTCCACCCAATATTCTTTAACACACACACACACACACACACACACACACACACACACATATTTCTAGCTCTCTCTCTCTCTCTCTCTCTCTCTCTCTCTCTCTCTCTCTCTCTCTCTCTCTCCTCTCTCTCTCTCTCTCTCTCTCTCTCTCTCTCTCTCTCTCTCTCTCTCTCTCTCTCTCTCTCTCTCTCTCTCTCTCTCTCTCTCTCTCTCTCTCTCTCTCTAATAATGACCACAAACCAGTACGGTACTGTATTTACCACACAGTACATGAATTTAATCCTGACAGTTTTAACATAGTGACAAAGGAACACACCTTATACATACATATATATATATATAGTGTCAAGAACCAACAATCGTGGTACCAGCAGATGTAGACTAGGTGATGATACTCTCTTGACGTTAAATTGGAAGGCTACTGAATCCTCCAAACCGTGCTTGAAACAGACCCACAGTGAGCACCAATGGGGTCGTCTGGTGCCTGGCATAGTGTGGAGGAATCAGCAGAAGTCCTCGAAGTCACCAACAACAGAGAGAGAAGAGAGAGTTTCCCCTTAAAAATTGTGGAGTTATGGGCAGTCTACTCAGCAAGTTTACGGAAAGGCTGTATGTATGTATGTATGTATGTAGGTGGAGAAGGAAGGGAAGGAGAAGGAGGAGGACGAGGTGGGATCATGGTGAAAATTTATGAGGGGTGTTTCTATTGACCCAAGGCTGAGGTCGTTAGGATTTGGTGGTCCTATGTTTGCTCTCTCTCTCTCTCTCTCTCTCTCTCTCTCTTCTCTTCTCTTCTCTTCTCTTCTCTTCTCTTCTCTTCTCTCTCTCTCTCTCTCTCCTCTCTCTCTCTCTCTCTCTCTCTCTCTCTCTCTCTCTCTCTCTCTCTCCTCTCTCTCTCTCTCTCTCTCTCTCTCTCTCTCTCTCGACAACCACCTTGCCGTTGGTGAGAGAGCTTGTGTGATCTGTTTGAATTTTGCTAGCTATGCTGGGGGACATTTAGTCCAGTTGGGTTACCCGTGCCAGAAAGGTAGCGTTATTAGGATCCTGACTAAGAGTTGTCAAATCTTCATGTTTAATATTAAGTTTCACAACTGCTCTCCAACTGTCCTAACAAAAAAAAAAAAAAAAAAAAAAAAAAATCTTCATCACTTTCGATATAAGTTTTTATTGTTAAGGACCTCACCAGCTACCTTATGCCGTGTGAGAAGGGAGGCTTTGGAACCTCCTAAAACAACGCCTTTTAACGCTCACAGGTTTCGAAAGGGCTGAGATTGAAGGGATCTCAGGCGTGTGGGGTACGAGTAATGGAGATGCCTCAGGACCCCCGTAGGTATTCTCTTAGATTAATAAGCCTGACCAGCTCCCTGTGACTGTTCTTAGGTGCCTAAAGGCTCGACTGCTCTTTGGTGAGAGAGCTTTCGTGCCTCGCTGGCTGCCAGGCCAGTAAAAGATCTCGGATTAAGTCGTGGACATTTAGTTTTACTATTTGCTTTAAGTTTGGCCGCGGATGGAGGATTAGTAGGGATTAGTAGGACGACGGTTACACTTCAAGCACCCCTGTCGAAAAATCAGAGTCCCATTTACTTAGGACTCTTGTGCTGCTCAGTTGGGAGCTGCGGCACGATTGGGGCCGTCCGGCCCAGGGGAGACCTTAGGGTTGGTGTGCTTGGCTCATAAGGTTTCTGTTGGCCGAACGACCGAAAACCTTCTAGAAGTAGGCGGATGAGACTTATGCGAGACCAAATCACATTACCCTTTCTTTTGTATTATTGGTCCTAAATTGAATTGAATTAGAGCGAGATGACTGGTCCATCAGCAAGAAAATTTACATGTACTACATGCAAGGTGTACCGCTGGTGTGAGGACTTCAGCGGGAGGAGTGCGAGCGATCTAGACTCCTCGAGTGTTTGCGACTTTTGCAAACTCGAGGAGAGGTTGATGAAGCACATCTCACTGCTCACGAAGGAGAACAACTCCCTAAAGGAGGAAGTTCTCCGGATGGACTCACAGAGGTGTGACTGCCATGTGAGAGACAAGGCAGTCCAAGGAGCTTCTTCACCTGAGAGCTCCACCACGGCGGTAAAGACCAAGAAGAAGAAGAACAAAAAGAAGAAGAACAAGAAGAACAACAACAACAAGAAGAACAACAACAATGAAGAAGGAAAAGAGACTGCAGAAGGAAAAGAGACTGCAGAAAAGTGTGATGGAAAAGAGGAGGAGAATATGGAGAAGGGAGAAAAACCCAAGACAGTTGAGGAGGGATTAGAGGAAAGTGAGGAATCAAATAAGAAGGAAAAGAAAATGAAGAAGGTAAAGAAGACGAAGAAGAAGCAACCTGGAGGAAGTGACGAGCCCGGCAGGAATTCAAAACACTCTCGGGTTCCTCACAAGGCATCTCGTGCTCCTACCAAGGAGAGGCCTGTGGATATACACATTGTAGGTGATTCCCAGGCACGAGGGCTGCAACCCCTAATGGCAGATCGCCTTCACACTTCTGTGAAGGTGAATTGTTTGCCAGGTTATGGCAATGCTGACCTCCGAAAGGAAGCTGAGAGGATCCAAATGTCCAGATCTGCTGTCATTGCACTCATGGTGAGTGGTAATGACATCTACCTGAGAAATGGTAGAGTAGGCATGACCGAAGGAGTCCTCTCGGATGTGCTCGGTGCAGTAGATGACTGTGGGTTAAAGACCCGCAGAAGGGTAGTTGTTGGCATGCTCCCAAGGAGAGGCCCTTTAGGGACTGCTCTGTCAAAGAACATTGCAGTAAATCAGCGCCTGGCTGATTTGTGTACTGCCGAGGGGGTGTTCTTTGTGGACCCCTACACCTCACTCTTTGGTAGAGACGACCTCTACCAGAGGGATGGTACACATCTCTCACTAAAGGGGAAAGAAGTGCTTTCCAAATTAATGGAAGACGCCGTCCGACGATGTCTCAGGAGCACTCGACCGAGCGTGGAGGAGAGCCCTCGTCGCTATGCTAGAGTGACCTCAGAGAAGACATTCGCTGAGATCCTGAAGAAGGATATCCCCAGCACTACCAAGACAATGTCCAAACCGGGAAACGGAGGAGTATAGGGAGCCCTGCAGTTGGGGGTTCCCTGAAGGTTCTATTGTTCAACGCCAGGTCCATCCGAAACAAGTTTTTGGAACTGCGGGCCCTCGTTGCGACAGAGGAACCCGAGATGGTGGCCATAACGGAGTCATGGTTGAGAACCTCAGACAGAGATCTTGAAGGGGAATTCGTGATTCCAGGCTACCAACTCTTCCACAAAGATAGAGAGGACAGAGGGGGTGGTGGTGTGCTGTTGTATGTAAAGAACTCCATCAAATCGATGACCTGCAACATCACATCGAACCACGAGCTCCTTGGAGTTGACCTAGAAATAGGCACTGCAAAATACAGAACCCTGCTGCTTTATAGACCCCCTGGACAACTCAATGAGATGGACAGGGACCTATACCAGTTGCTGGGTGAAATAGTGGACGGCAGGGTGTGCATCCTTATGGGGGACTTCAACACACATGTTGACTGGGAAACCAGAGAGCCCTCTGCCGAGAACACACCACTCTTGGAGTTTGTAAATGATGAATTCCTCACTCAATGGGTAAGGGAGCCAACAAGAGGTGCTAACATACTCGACTTGGTCCTCACCTCCGAGGATGACATCATTCAAGACCTCTCTGTAAACGAAGAATTAGGTGGAAGCGACCACAAGCTTATAAGATTTTCAGTTAAGGTCCCTAATATGGAGTCCGTGACCCCGGTGCATAGAAAATTAGACATGGGGAGAGCGAACTTTGCAGATCTTCGTGAAAGCGTTGCTGAAATGGAACTAGAAGAGGGAGAGAGTGCTGATGATCTGTGGAGGTCATTCTTGTCTTCCTTCATGGAACTTCAGTTGCGCTTTATTCCTCTGAAGGGAACAGGTCAGAAGTTCATTCAACCTAAGTGGTTTAATCGGGAAATCAGTAACCTACTGAGGGAGAGGAGAACTGCGTATCGTCGAGCGAAGACATCTGGGGACTTTGACGGTCATAGAAGACTGAATCGAAACGTGAAGTCCAAAATAAGGGCGGCTAAGCGTGCTGAGGAGGTCCGTGTGGCTAGACTCTGCAAAGAGAACCCCAAGGAGTTTTTCAGTTATGTGAATGGCCGTAAACCAATCCGACGCAGGATCGGTCCCTTGGTGAATGAGGATGGAGCATTGATGCACTCTGATGCAGAAAATGCTAACCTCTTAAATGAGTATTTCTCTTCAGTGTTCTCTGAGGAGAGTGGTCCCATTCCCGAACCTTTGGACTCCTTCAGTGAGAAGTTGGAGTCAATGGTCTTCACCCAAGAAGAAATCGAGAGAAAAATAATCGAATTAAAAGCAAACAAGTCCCCCGGTCCGGATGGGTTCTTACCTAGAGTGTTGAAAGAAGTGCATGGTGAAGTATCACGGCACCTGTGCATGGTCTTCAACAGGGTAATCCAGACTGGATGCGTTCCTAGAGACTGGCGTGAGGCAGAGGTGACTCCTATCTTCAAGAAGGGAGATGCTAGCCAACCGTCAAACTACAGACCCATCAGTTTAACCTCGATAGTCTGTAAACTCATGGAGAGCATCATGGTGGACAAAATAACAGCACACTTAGAATCAAATTTGCTACTGAGGGGTTCCCAGCATGGGTTCCGGCAGCACCGGTCATGCCTCACAAATCTGGTGGAATTCTTCCATTTTGTTTTCAGTGAGCATGATCGGGATAAAGCGGTCGATGTTGTCTACTTAGACTTTCAGAAAGCCTTTGATAAGGTACCCCACCGCCGCCTCCTTCGGAAAGTGCGTGCACTGGGCATAGACGGAAATGTGGCAAATTGGATAGAGAACTGGCTAAGTGACAGACGGCAGCGGGTGGTAGTGAATGGACAGGCTTCAGAGTGGGTGCCCGTTACTAGCGGTGTTCCCCAAGGTTCTGTTCTGGGACCACTACTGTTTATCATCTATGTTAATGACGTGGATGGTGACATGGTTGCCAAGATTTCCAAATTCGCCGATGATACTAAGCTTGGTATGAATGTCGCGAAAGAAGGAAATACTACCCGCTTACAAGAAGATCTTAGGAAGATCGGGGAGTGGTCTGACACGTGGCAAATGCCATTTAACGTGAACAAATGCAAAGTTATGCATATAGGCCACAGAAACCCCCGAACAGAGTATAACCTTAAGGGCAATGCTCTCGTAAGCACTGATACTGAGAAAGACTTGGGTGTAACTATCACCAGTGACCTCAAGTTCTCAAAGCAGTGTATTGAGGCTGAGAAGAAAGCCCAAAGGATGTTAGGGTACATAAAGCGACAGTTTGGATACCGGAACAAGGAGATAGTACTTTGTCTGTACAATTCCCTTGTCCGACCGCACCTGGAGTATGCAGTCCAGTTTTGGAGTCCTTCTTACCGAAAGGATATCGCGAGATTGGAACGAGTGCAAGCCAGGGCAACCAAACTTATACCCTCTCTTAGACACAAGAGCTATAAAGATCGGTTGGTAGAACTCGACCTGTTCTCTTTGGAAACCCGAAGACTGCGTGGTCAGCTTATCGAAGTGTTTAAAATACTACGAGGCTTTGACAATGTAGACTACAGGGACATTTTCCAACTCAGTGAGGGCACAACCAGGAATCATGGCTACAAACTTGAACTGAAGCGATACAACCGTGATCTGTGTGGTAAGTTCTTTACATATAGCATCTGCGGTACTTGGAACGCGCTTCCTGCTGATGTAGTCAACAGCAACTCTGTGGATCAGTTCAAGTCCAGATTAGACAAAGCCTTAAATCACCGTCTAGGTGTTTAAGCCGTTGTGCGAGTGTTCCTTGATGGTTTCACATAACACATTCGAGGATGGTCGCCTACTTGCGCAACCAAACCCACAGGTACCCTCTTTGTATGGATCGTAAGGTCCCCTAGGGTACTTCTTTTCCTTGTAACTCCTTGTAACTCTCTCTCTCTCTCTCTCTCTCTCTCTCTCTCTCTCTCTCTCTCTCTCTCTCTCTCTCTCTCTCTCTCTCTCTCTCTCTCTTTTCACCCATATTTTCTTTAAGGCTTCGAATGTCCTCCTACACATGTCAATCTCCATAATAATGCTAACGTATCCAAATATAATTCAACTGGTCAAAAACAATGTCATTTACACCCGAGTATCGACGAGTTAACCTATAGGAGTAACTAACTAACCTAACCTAACCTAACCTCACTACACCACCTGTCATGTATGTATGTGTGTATGTTAACCTGAGATTATTTTCCTCACCACAACTTTTTTTTTTTCCCCAGCCTTCACTAACCCTCGCCTCTTGATTAGTCTCGCCATTTTTATCACAGTTCAATGTCCCTCAGGTTTTTCATCCCTGCTCCCTCCCTGGATTAATTATGATCTTTGGTATATATATGCTGATTTTCAATATTTCCCCTAACATTTTCCTCTGCTGATATACGGTACTCTATTATTCACCTATTTTATTCATATCGTATTACTTCCCTTTTCCTACTCATATAGGCTACCTATTCTATGTTTCCCTGGCTACTCCTTCCTGTATCCGATTATATTCTAACACCCCTTGCCCACCCAAGCTACTCTCCTCCCTCTTCCTATTTTTCCCTGGCTTCTCCTTTCTGTATTCGATTATATTCTAACACCCTTCCCCTTTCCTACCCAAGCTACTCTCTTCCCTCATTCTATCTTTCCTTGGTTCCTCCTTCCCTTATCCATTTATATTCTAACACTTCCCTTTTCTCACCCAACCTACTCCCTCCCTCTTCCTATCTTTCATTTGCTCCTACTTCCCTTATCCGTTTTTCACCCCTCCCCTTTCCCACCCAGCTACTGTCCTCCCTCTTCCAATCTTTCCCACTCAACTACTCTCCTCTCTCTCTTCCAATCTTTCCCTGGCTCCTCCTTCCCTTATCCGTTTTTCACCCCTCCCCGGCTCGGCTACTCTCCTTGTGCCTTCCATTATAGCGGTGGGTAGTGCTGACGAGGGCTGAGCCAGCAGATACCAGGGTTGGTTATAACGAGGACTCACATGGCGTCATCGGCAAGAAGAGGGAGGAGGAGGGTTAAGGAAAGAAATGGAGAAGACGTGGAGAGAGAGAGAGAGAGAGAGAGAGAGAGAGAGAGAGAGAGAGAGAGAGAGAGAGAGAGAGAGAGAGAGAGATTGGCTGATATTCTGGCGTCCTCAGCATCTCCTGGGGGGGGGGGGGAGGAGGGGTAAAGACCTATACAAAAAATAACTGAAATATGTATAAATTAATTGTAGGTCGTGTCAGTCCTACACTTAGAAAAAATAAAATAAAATAGGTGACAGAGGCAGTTGTTTTAATACGGGTGAGGGGAAGTGAAGGTGGAAGGTGAGGGGAAAATGATGGTGGAGAACGAGGGCGCGGTGATGAAAATGTCGAAAGTGAGGGAAGTTTGGAGGTGAAGTGGTGGAGTAAGTGGCGGATGATTATGGTGGCCTGAGTGGAGGAGGAGGTGGATGAGAATGAGTGGAATGGGGTAATAGAGGGTATGTATGTATATATGTATGCTTTTGAAGTGGTGTGTGTTGTGTTTTGAGTGTGGATAACTTAAGAAGGTCCCCGTGATGTAGTCAGTAAATTGGAGGTTAGCGAGTCCTTCTAACATTGTCACGAAACACCACCTGTATTGAAGGAGTTTGTTTCGTGTGGCATAATCAGGAGGAATCAGAAGCCACCAAGTTTCATACACGACCACTGAGCCCTGAAGGGGAAGGTATACTTTTGGTACACTGGAGCGCCTCGATTTCTCCATACTTATGCCAGGAAACAGGACCAAATGAATATAAATAAGGGTGACCTGTTGCTTGGAATAGTTTGGAGGAATCAGTTGCTCCATAGTTACCGACACTGTGCCATCCCCCTTAACTAAATGGTAAAAATAAACGGAGTACACGTTCATCTGTTCCTGCACTACAGTTTACGGGATAGAAAAACACACGAGGATTTGGGCTTTTCCTATGTGTTGCTTCCTGTCAGTGTGAACGGATACCGAGTCTTTGTTTACATTGAGAAAGACACATGCATCAAGGAAAACCAAGTAAACCAACCCACCACAACATTCCCCAACCTGAGCACACATGAATATTATAATTATACTAAGTACGATCTAATATTTCCCTTTAAAATATATATATGAGCAGAGGCAGTGATGGTTAATATGGGAACACATTTTATTCCAGAAAATATGGCCCATTATTTCCTGAGAGCAAAACATTAGTGTCCAATCTACTACAGTGTTGGTTATGAATGTCGTACTTTACGTTGACGGTCGGATTATTATAGGGTCAATCACCGCGTTTTTATACATAGCTTGAAATGATAATGGGAATTGGCTGTGCAGTATATCGTGGTGCTGTTAAGTAAAGTGTGGCCCTCATTGCTTGTAGTCGAATGATAAAAGTCTCACAGGCGTTAGTTATTTTATGCTCCTGTATATAATATGTCATGAGTTATGTTGTTATTATTTTTATTATTATTATTATTATTATATTTATTGTTATATTTATTTTTATTATTATTTTATTTTTAATTTATTATTATTTTATTATTATTATTATTATTATTATTATTATTATTATTATTATTATTATAGGATGTGTTTAGAGTGAAGGAAAAGTGACAGGTTGTCAGGTTAAAAACAATATTTGAGAACAAACAAACGAAAGGGATTGGAGGGACGAGAAGGCTTAGGTTATTGGTTGCTAGGTTAGAAGGATTATTTACAGGAACTAGAAACATGTAGTAGCTAAAGAGATTGAAGAAGACATGGGAGGGACGAGAAGGCTTAGGTTATTGGTTGCTAGGTTAAAAGGAGTGTTTATTGGAACTAGGAACATGTAGTAGCTAAAGAGATTGAAGACAAACGAGAAGGCTGGCAGGTTGCTAGGGTGTAGTAGTTGTCTTAGGAACAGGCGAGCTAAAGGATTTATATAACTCCCGATATATAGGAAATTAAAAGTTAGTATTCTCGTTGGCTAGGTACGGTATCCCTTCATCTATATGGGTATACACGTGGTTAGAAATTTTTTGTGGTTAGTGCAAATATCAATATACAGCAGGCCTAATCTACTTCTCGCTTTTGGATGTATTGAATCATTAGTGTGTTAAGAGCACATTTTAAGACAATAAAAGATACCAGTAGTACTGTACATCCAATCTAGGGACGTACAGTACCTTAGATGATCAGTAAAGTCTAAATAAAACCTAGGGAGCTGAAGGGGCAGCATACAACAGTAGAAGTTACTAAATAAATCTTAGGAAGATATATATACAAGAGTTTATTGATAATAGGATAGTCTCTCGTATATTGAGGTAGAGTCTGGTTTACGGTGTAGTTTCCAGGAATCGGTAGCTGGCCCAAATTATATCATCATCATCAATACCTCGTTCCCAATTTTCAAGATATGTGACCCCTTAAATAATCTGAAATGAAGTGATGTGATGTGTTTGGAAGGTGGGATGGGGTGCGTCATCTTAGTTCACACACACACACACACACACACACACACACACACACACACACACACACACACACACACACACACACACACACACACACACACACACACACACACACACACCCACACCCATACCCATACACACACAATTATACACACACACACACACACACACACACACACACACATACACACACACATACACACACACACACACACACACTCAACCAACCATTTCTCATGCACAGCTCCACCTAATGATAAAACTTTCCTTATCATGCCAGCCTCAACTTCCCGGGGGTGGGAAAAGAAAAGAAGTGGAGGGAAATTCTCTCATCAGTTGCACCCACTTGGAAGGAGACGGAGGGGAGAGAGGTGAAGGACAGAGAGAGAGAGAGAGGAAAGCAGTGTGGATGAAGGAGGAAGTGTATTATAGACTATGAGTAATGTAGAGGGACTTGCAATGAATAAACCCATAATAAGTTTTAATCCTGTAGTGGTGCATCTGTTGCTTCGTCGCAGCTGTTGTAGGTGAGTCAGTTCTACGGATGTGTGTGTGTGTGTGTGTGTGTGTGTGTGTGTGTGTGTGTGTGTGTGTGTGTGTGTGTGTGTGTGTGTGTGCTGATAAGAGTGATAAGAAATTGCAGCACTTAACTTCCCTCAGCATTTGTCAGTACGGCAGTTATAGCAGTGTCAGTTGAAAGTATTATTGTATGGTATTGTAAGGTCATGGAGACTCCTCATACATGCTACTTTTTTATTTTTATTTTTTAGGTAAATTGGTGGCGATCCATACTACCTGCTATTTGTCGTAATACTAATCACTAAAGCCATTGAGTGATCCGTGTTTGTCCAGAGCAGCCAAGTGTTTACCGGTACAGTTGACATTCGCGCTGAGATCACAGACCCTCCCCTTCTCCCTCTCTTTAACTCCTCTCTCCTCTCCTCTATCTCCACTTCCCACGTTATCCCTCTCCACTGCCAGACACAACAGGGGAGGGTAGGCATCCTCGCTGATCAAACCCGGTGCCAAACAGTGTCTGAAGCTGGAGGGGAGCCGGGGCGTGAGGACAAACAGATTTAGGTGGCTCCCAACCCAAGACTGACTTTGAGGTAAAACTGGGGTGTAAACAGCGGCCAGAAACACAGTCGTAATGAGCAACCACTGCCACTTCATCATCACCAACAGAGAGGCTGGTACGAGGGAGTCACAGTGGGAGATAAATAAAATGCTTATCTTTACGTCATTGTCAGCCACGAACTTGGAAATACCGGTACCGTTCCATTCACTGTCACTATAAATTAATTAGAAAATAGCCTATGCCTATTCTCACTTTTACACAACATGGGAAATTTTGTTGTAGACATTTACGTAGATAAGTTAGTCAATGTACCCGCAGATAGCAGTTCAGCAAGAAAGTGATAAGGGTATGTGTACATGTCAGGAAATGCTGATTAGAAAAGGTGACCCATTAAGGTGACCCACAGACGATAGCAGGGCGAGGGAGCTTGATGAGAGATGGAGACAAGGTTGTTTCACGTGCGGGTGAGCAAGGCGTGAGGACAGAGAGCGAGAGAGAGCGAGCACATGCGTTGGGTGGGTGGAGGGAGACAGTGTTTGTTGGTCTGTGAGCTTGTGTTGTGTGTCTTGTCCCCAGTAGAGCCGTTGTCTGTTTCCTCCTTCCTATCCATCGCATCATCCGTTGTCTGTCCTCTCCTGTCCACCTCACATACGTTGTTCTCGGTATGTATTCCACTGCCCTGCCGTGTCCCTCCCACAACTTGGCTTCCTAGTTCTGCCTCTTTCCCTCGCACATGTGTTGCGTATCATGTCCTTTCCCTCTCACATGTGTTGTCTGTCTGGTTCGTGACTTGCCTATCACTACACCAACCAGATTCCGGCCCTCCTGAATAGTTTTACTCCACGACATTTCTTATATTTTCTATTTCTATGATGAGTGAGAGGTATGTTTAAGAAGTATATATATGTATGCTACCGTATACTATGTGGTTTTTATGACAAGTGGGAATTGTCCCATGATCACTCTGTCTCTCATCTTAATTCTTTCCTCCTACACTCGTCTATTCTCTATAGTCTGTAATTTTATTATCTCTTTCCAGTCTCCTACCATTTCCACCTTTAGTCTACCTCTGCACATTCCTTGTACAACGTTTCCTATCTTCGAATATCTTTCCTCGCACGCTACTTGCCTACTCACTTTATTTACGTCACATCTTTCCCACTTTTCCTTTTTTATCTCCCAGTCTTCCCCAGTTTTCTTCTATGCGTTATACGATAGGCTATCCCTCACAGATTTCTCCCCTCTACTTATGTAGAGTACTTGATGGGTATAAATTACAGCTCATACATACTTTGATTATCATATGGCTTTGAAATTCAGCTTGTCATAGGTTACCGTAAATCCAAATCGATGGAAAGGATACAGGCAGCGAAAGAATCAGGATAGAGTTCGAACCAGGATATCATTGTGGGCTTGTAAGGGACCCTGATTTTGACGTGATACCCTGACAATGAGACGTCCTTGATCGTGACGTCAGCGTTGTTAGCGTCTAGTGGCCCCGAGTGGCACTGTACTGACTGGTGCCGACACTAGACATGACACGGGTAGGTAGGGTATAGGGACCAGGGGTGGGATAGGCTTGTGTAGTGTAGTGTGATGGGGGTGGGTCAGGAGTGGGATAGGCTGGTGTAGTGTGATGGGGTAGGTCAGGGGGATGGGTGGGGTGGGTTAGGGGTGGGATGGGGTGGTGTTCTGTGATGGGGTGGGTTAGGGATGGGATGGGGTGGTGTAGTGTGATGGGGTGGGTCAGGGGTGGGATAGATAGTGTAATGTGGTGTGATGTTGTGGAATGGGGTGGGTCAGGGATTGGATGGGATGGTTTGTTATAGTGAAGTGTAGTCACCACAACACAACACTACATCCACCACCACTACGTTACACTACACTCCAGTCAACAAACACCACCACCATCACCACCACAACACTACACAAAACCAAACAACCATCATAATAATATGAATAATGATAATAATTATAAAAATAAGTATAATAACAATAATAACTATTAATCATAGTCTAAGTGGGGAGAAAGTGTGATAACTTTTAGTATAATTAAGAAATAAGTATCATTTTCATTATGTACTTCAGTTACTATAAATATGTTTTAGAGAAGTTATATTTGATTTTAAATTTTATTTATGATAGGGATTAATAGTTATTTAATTAAGCTTTAGTTTGGTTATATTACAAACTCGACTGAAAATTAATTCGATTATGTTTATGTATATGCCAACAGATTTGATAACCCAGATTAGAGCAAAACCCAAGACATTAAAATTTTACATTCATTTTTTAATTTATTTGTTAGCGAGTTGTGGGTTGGTGGCCGGCCTTGTCCAGTTGTCTTGGCAATAAGCTATAATTATACAGGATATATTCTCAACATTGCCGGCGGGGTGACTGATTGATGCTTAGTATTGATTTATTTCATGATTGTAACTTGGGATGTGTTAATCAATATTATTTTTATATTATATTTGTTTCTCTGAATTTTCTTCCTTGATTTCATTTAACTTGGGTTCTATTAATTTATATTGTTTTTATATTTTATTACTTTCTCTGAATTTTCTTCCTTGATTTTATTAAACTTGGGATGTATTATATAATTGATATTGTTATTATATTATATTACTTTTTCTGAATTTTCTTCCCCGATTTCATTTAGCTACCCACAATGTTATTACGACTGATTTCAGACTGATTCATATTTTGTTATTTTTTATATTTCTTTATGTGTTACGTTTTAGATTATGGATTGTATTTCTAGTCCAAGACGGTTTATTTTAACTAACCCTAGATAAATTAGTGTTACCATAAAACCCCCGTCTTTAAATGTTTAATTATGTTAGGCAAAAGGCGAGGTCGTGTTTTGTGTGTATGTGTGTGTGGAGTACTATCTAATCCAACACCATCACTTTCCTAGCAACAAGTGTAGTAGCCTAGCTGAGTGAGGGTTAAGACACGGGTTATAATTTTATACTGTGTTGCTGTAGTGTAGGTTACCACCCCAATATTTACAACTTCTCTACTCTTGTTGCAGGTGGACATTTAAATCATAATGTAGTAATGTAATGGGGTACCGTAACTTTGTATGTGTGTATATATTATAATGAAAATCTTGTATAATAATGGCGGGCGACCACGTTGTTGAATGACTCAAGAGATAATATTTAAAGTTTTCTTTGTGTGTGTATGCTAGTGTCAATTGCAGCTCAAGGCCAAAAAATAAAAATTCATCATTGTGTTCATACTAATCTAAAGGTCATGTGACCGTGTCTGCTCCTATTTTTCAAATGATGCAAGTGTAAGGGTGTTGTGGGGTGGTGTGTGAGTGTGAACACGTGTGTCTTCACGTGTGAGGCTGTGAGTGGCTGATATGGCTTTGTATGGTACAATCAGTGGATGATGACCCTATAAATGTGTAGCAGTGAGCCCAGACTCTGACCGTCATCTACAACATGATGTGGTTGGAGTCTCACACGTCACCAGTATTGTGTGTCTTCTCTTTCCGTCATCTGTACACTTCCATTATATTACTTGTTACTCTAGTTTAATGTAACTCATGCTAACCTGATAATAGAACCTACCCATTTATCCAGCTTTCCTCAACAGGGTACATACAACCAATATATATGTCCAACATAACCAAACCCGTTCAAATTAATGTAAGCTGATCTGCCCTACCAAACATAATCAAACATACGGGTAGCATAAGTTTCCTAGTGTATTCAAACCAAACTTGGCCTATCCAAGCCAAACCAAGTCAAACCAATTAATCTACGGTAGAGCTTTTCGAGGATATATAAAATGTTGAGAAAGCGAGAGCAGACTAAGGCGTCCCTCTAAGTCCTCCCTTAATGGTTACCCTTTGTAGCTCCATTGTGGCGTAGGTTGTGTCGCTCGCTGCACACACACACACACACACACACACACACACACACACACACACACACACACACACACACACAATGTTATGTCTGGTCATAGCTACAGTGAATGTCTTCCTTAGGAGATGCTATATGGAAACAATTATTACATTATATGGAATCAATTTATATATGGTTATTTCAACTCAGATCTGGTAAAGTTAAGAGAAATTTTTATGAGTAAAAATTTATCAGAGCAGATCGAGAAACATCATAAAATAAAAGAAACAAGAAAGAACCAACATCCAATATTATAAAGAAAGCGAGACGTCTCTTTTTCCTTATTCCTTGAGGAGACTTGGTAAATAATGCCCTGGAGACGTGACGGCGACGCATACGGTAATTTTGTCAATAGAGTAAGAAAGAGAGAGTGTTAAGGGCCCGAACAATTTACAGGAGTTTGTCAGACGAGGACCAGGATTCAGTGTCTGGCTATTCTTCTCCTTTGGCCTCCCTTTCAACTCTCATTCCTCGTCTCGTCCTCGGGTAATTGTATGTGACAGATGACTGGTGATTGGTGGGACTACGAGTGTGTGTGTGTGAGAGAGAGAGATATATTTGCCCTCGTACAGATCACGTGCTGGACTCGTGATCACCAGCTTGTACCCTCCCGGAAAGAGCTTAAGAGTTCAAACGACTAATTATATCAGCCAGGCACCCAACATATTTCA
Source organism: Petrolisthes cinctipes (assembly GCA_033782935.1). NCBI lineage: Eukaryota > Metazoa > Arthropoda > Malacostraca > Decapoda > Porcellanidae > Petrolisthes > Petrolisthes cinctipes. The sequence continues at coordinate 18,968 of JAWQEG010006319.1, forward strand.
ACCATTTTTGTCTAATGTGGACAGTAGTTGTGGAAACCCTTAGCAGCCTTGAGGGAGGCGCGAACATCAAACTGGGCAGGCGAGGATGATAACCACTGATCTACGCGAGCAGTGTGTGTGTGTGTGTGTGTGTGTGTTGCATAAGTAATCTGTGTGAGTGTATGCGCCAAGTAGAGGGACTGTCTCAAAAAATTGGAAAAGCGTTTCTTCCATAAATTATATGATGAAACCAACTGCTGTACTTTCTGAGACCCATCATTTCTGTTCGAGTAGGCTATGAAGTTTATTGCGTTTGTTCTTTTAGTGACTCTTGGATTTTTCACGTTCACCAGTTGTTATTGTTGAACCTTTGAGTTGTCAATGTGAATCTCTGAATTTTATTTCCATTCTTATAGTAAACTCGTGGGTGGTAAAAATGCACAGACGCAATAAGCATAAGACGCAATAACGCCCAATCAGTCTGTTGTGACATTGATAACCCCGGCGGAGTTCCCCATTGAGAGAAAAGTGTGGACAACCTTATCTAAATATGTAAAATCAATATTCATCTAAAGACTTATGTAATTGTTTCTCCTCCTTGACACTTTTATATGAGTGAATCTTACGTAGGCCAAGGCCAAGTGATCGAGATAACATTTGTCCTTGTGTCAGTCATGCTAACCACACACACAGATGTATGTTTCACTCGTTTCATCCAGTTCAAACAGGTTTATATATACGGCTTAGTATAGTGTACAGTTATATTATCTGCCAGTATACAAGAATGATTTTTAACAGTGTACCGGTATGTATGTATATATACTGGTGGAGTGTAGAGTAATAAGCAGTCCTTTGTTCAGGTTAAAAAGTAGCATTAACCGGTACCCAGCTGTAATAGTTCTGTTAATGGCCTCGTCTGTAACTTGTAACACACCATCATTTCTGAGTGAACGCGCCAGCCAGCCAGACACTGTTGCTTTAATTACTGGTTGTATGGAAATAAATATAATACACACTGTAGTTGTTCGTAGCTGGTGTGTGGAACATGGATGGAAGCACGGCATTCAGTGGGGGTAGGGGACGCGTAGCACAACTGTCTGTTGGTTGTGTAAGGGAGAACATTAGTATCGCTAAATATAATAATTAATGTCAATTCTTTACTTTACCTTGTTTTGTTCCCCATCCTTTTACAAATATCACAATCTCTCTTCTCCATACCTTCCTTATCGTTTCTAGGCTACTCTCTCCTCAGTTCTTTCGTAACCCTCTCTCGCTTCCCTTCCCTTCCCTTTCAGTTGGAATCATTCTAATGTCTAAATTTCTGAATAAGCGTCTGAAACACAAATACTAGTGAAGCTCCTGTCATTTATAGCTTTTAGTCACATGTTTATGTAAGAAGCCTGGTGACAGTGACGCCATGGTAACCCGGGTATAACTGTAAGCGACGAGTAACTTGGACTTGGGTCTATTCCTCACACAACCCCACGACCCCTTGTACTGCTGTGTTATACAAGAGGTGGGGGTGGTGGGGTAAGGACAGGTCGGCTTCAGTGGGCTGGCACATAGATTTAAGAGGTCAATATATTGTTGGCAAATTAGGAGCACCTGATTCCCCCCCAAAATATCCCAAGAAACAGGTTGCCTTAATTTAGTGGACTTGGTTCTGCTTCTTCGTGTAGTTTGAAGGAATCGGACAACTTCAGTATATTGACAAGTATATCCCCCTGCCCCTACACCACTTCTAATTTGCTCCCCTCTCGTTCTTTTAATTGGGCTCTTCTCCTTCTGTTAATTAATCAAGACCTCTTCTAAAATCTTCATTAACAACCGGTATTGATTATTTTCATGTACGGTACTTTTATCGTTGAGTACGGTATATATTTAATGGGATAGGATTCCCACAATTAATTTAAGGTAGATACTAAAGTTGTGATCATAATCGTCCTTAGTGATGTTTTTTTTCCTCCTCTATCTCGCGGCAGATCTCGTCACCCATCATCATCACCACCATCACTACTCTCTCGTCTCCCTTGCCACTTATCCTTCCCCCATGTAGCCTCCAGCTTCACTCCTCCTTCCAGCCAAGTCCTCTCGTGGCTCGGTGTCAGGGCCCTCTCACAGCCACACCCTTTCATCCTCTCCCTCTTCTCCTTCCCTTTCTGCATGTGTCTCCCTCTTCTACCTCCCTTTCTGTGTCTCTTATTCCTTCCTTCCTTCTTTCCTTTCTGTATATCTATTTTCTTCTTCCTTTTCCAAGTCTCACTGTTCTTCCTTCCTTTCTGTGTCTCTTATTCCTTCCTTTCTTTCCGTATCTCTCTTTTCTTCTCCCCTTTCCATGTCTCTCTGTTCCTCCTCCATATCTGTGTCTCTTAATCCTTCCTTCCTTCCTTTCCGTATATCTATTTTCTTCTTCCTTTTCCATGTCTCCCTGTTCTTCCATCCATCCATATCTCCCTTTTTCCGGACCACGTTCATTTCTCTTTTCCTTTTCCCTTCACCACACTCTCCCGTCTCGAAACAACATCCTCTTATCTCTCCCTTTTCCCCACCCGCCTGTCACTCTCCCCTCTCCCTATATTATCCTCTTCTGCCCTATCGTGTACCGTATGCCTCGTATTTTCTATCATTGTTTGCTTCCTTGCTTCTCAAACTTTACTTAATTAATATGTCTGCCTCCCTGTGTTCTCCCTGTGTGTGTGTTTTTTTTTTTTTGTATGCCTTTCGCATTCTCCTTCCCCTTGTCTCTCTCTCTCTCTCTACCTTCTACCACCTTTCTCCATATCCCTCTCCCTCTCTTCCTCTCCCCTTCCTCTATCCTTCTCTCCTTCCTATCTCCCTCTCCCCTTCCTCTATCCCTCTCCCCTTCCTCTATCCCTCTCCCCTTCCTCTATCCCTCTCCCTTTCCTCTCTCCCTATCCCTTCCTCTCTCCCTCTTCCCCATTCCTCTCTCCCTCTTCCCCATTCCTCTCTCCCTCTTCCCCATTCCTCTCTCCCTCTTCCCCATTCCTCTCTCCCTCTTCCCCATTCCTCTCTCCCTCTTCCCCATTCCTCTCTCCCTCTTCCCCATTCCTCTCCCCCTCTTCCCCATTCCTCTCCCCCTCTTCCCCATTCCTCTCCCCCTCTTCCCCATTCCTCTCTCCCTCTTCCCCATTCCTCTCTCCCTCTTCCCCATTCCTCTCCCCCTCTTCCCCATTCCTCTCCCCCTCTTCCCCATTCCTCTCCCCTCTTCCCCATTCCTCTCCTTCTTCCCCATTCCTCTCTCCCTCTTCCCCATTCCTCTCTCCCTCTTCCCCATTCCTCTCTCCCTCTCCCCCATTCCTCTCTCCCTCTCCCCCATTCCTCTCTCCCTCTCCCCCATTCCTCTCTCCCTCTTCCCCATTCCTCTCTCCCTCTTCCCCATTCCTCTCTCCCTCTCCCCCATTCCTCTCTCCCTCTCCCCCATTCCTCTCTCCCTCTTCCCCATTCCTCTCTCCCTCTTCCCCATTCCTCTCCCCCTCTTCCCCATTCCTCTCTCCCTCTTCCCCATTCCTCTCTCCCTCTACCCTTCCTCTCACTGCCTGCCACTTCTCGTCTTCTCGACAACACGTCCCTCGGGGCTCTGTCAATGTCACCACTATCTCACCTTTTTTCGTGGCTCCCTCACCCTGTGCCTCTACCTCACACCCTTACTTCTATAGCTCACCCCTCACCCCTAGCCACACTCCCTCATCCCCCAACACACTCCCTCACCCCCCAACACACTCCCTCACCCCCCAACACACTCCCTCACCCCCCAACACACTCCCTCACCCCCCAACACACTCCCTCACCCCCCAACACACTCCCTCACCCCTCACCACACTCCCTCACCCCTCACCACACTCCCTCACCCCTCACCACACTCCCTCACCCCTCACCACACTCCCTCACCCCTCACCACACTCCCTCACCCCTCACCACACTCCCTCACCCCTCACCACACTCCCTCATCCCTCACCACACTCCCTCACCCCTCACCACACTCTCTAATCCCCCAACACACTCTCTAATCCCCCAACACACTTCCTAATCCCCCAACACACCACTTCATCCCCCCAACACACTTCCTCATTCCCTACAACACTCCCTCGCCACACTCATTAATCCCCCAACACACTTGCTCACCACCCAACACACTTGCTCACCACCCAACACACTTCCTCACCACCCAACACACTTCCTCACCACCCAACACACTCCCTCACCACCCAACACACTCCCTCACCACCCAACACACTCCCTAATCCCCCAACACACTCCCTAATCCCCCAACACACTCCCTAATCCCCCAACACACTCCCTAATCCCTCCAACACACTCTCTAATCCCTCCAACACACTCCCTAATCCCCCAACACAATTTCTCATCCCCCAACACAATTTCTCATCCCCCAACACACTCCTCATCCCCCAACACACTCCTCATCCCCCAACACACTCCTCATCACCCAACACACTCTCTCATCACCCAACACTCACTCTCATCACCCAACACACTCCCTCATCACCCAACACACTCCCTCATCACCCAACACACTCCCTCATCACCCAACACACTCCCTCATCACCCAACACACTCCCTAATCCCCCCAACACACTCCCTCACCCCCCAACACACTCCCTCACCCCCCAACACACTCCCTCACCCCCCAACACACTCCCTCACCCCCCAACACACTCCCTAATCCCCAACACACTCCCTAATCCCCAACACACTCCCTAATCCCCCAACACACTCCCTAATCCCCCAACACACTACCTAATCCCCCAACACACTACCTAATCCCCCAACACACCCCCTAATCCCCCAACACACCCTAATCCCCCAACACACTCCCTAATCCCCCAACACTCCCTAATCCCCCACCACACTCCCTAATCCCCCCAACACACTCCCTCACCGCTGTCATCGTCGTCAGCTGTCGGCCACACCCTAGTCTCGCCCTCCTTCACTGATCTCTCCTTACCCCTGTCCCAACCTCATACCACACTCCCTCACCCCGTGTGTATTAGTCAGTCCTCACCACCACACCCACACTTTCATCTCTCTCCCCTGCCCCTTGACATTCCCTCAGACACCCTCACCCCAGGCTTCTTTCTCCACCTCAAACCTATACTTGCTGTTTTTCCTCATACAAAATACTCGCTCATACTCGCATCAATGTCATTACCACACACACACACACACACACACACACACACACACACACACACAGATAATCCACACTCAACTTCAGTAACCCATCCACAGCCAGAGCGAAGGGAGAGACAGACAGACATCCACCCCCCGCCTCTATTGATCTGTTAGTGCTACGGGGAGCAGAGCGACGAGGAATGGAAGCTACGACACACACACACACACACACACACACACACACACACACACACACACACACACACACACACACACACACACACACACACACGCAGACATTGTACAGAGAGCCAAGAAGGGAAAGAGAAGATAGGAGAGGAGAGGAATGGAATTGATGTAGGTGATGTACTGTAGGGAAGGGGACGAGAACCTTGATTACATACCATTGCTAATTAGCCTAGATGGTAGCCTGAATATATTGCCACGAACTGAAAGAAACTGAGTAAAATTGGGATTGTTATTTAGAGCACCTGACACACAAGGAAGGTGAGCAAGGACGCAGAGACAGGAGGGATAGGAAGAGAAATGATGATGATGTTGCAGGAAGGAACATAGCCAAATATAACGAGATGGAGATTGTCTTACCACGAAAAGACAAATAGAGAAGCTTGGTATGTATGTCTTCGTTCGGCAAGACAGAGTATCTTTCGGTGGATGGATAATTTGTGTATGAACTTTCTGCATGTGTGTGAATAGTGTATACGTGTATATTGCATTTCTGTAGTGTGGAAGTACCGTATTGTATGTATATATATGGTGGACGTGTGTGGTGCAGTAGAGACCATCAGTTTGTTATTGTTGCCGGGGTGCCAGTCTAGCTGTGTTTGTGTTGTGTATGTTGCGTTGTGTCGTGTATATGTGTGTGTGTGTGTGTGTGTTGAGTTGTGTATGTTGCGTTGTGTTGTGTGTTGTGTGTTGTGGTGTGTGTGTGTGTTGTGTTGTGTTGTATTGTTGTGTGTTGTGGTGTGTGTGTGTGTGTGTGTCGTGCTTCTCGCCTCGACAAAAACAGATCCATCGTCCGCAGTGTGTTTCATTCATCCTCGTCCATGCCCTTCCTTCCACCCTCGCCTCTTGGTTGGGTCACCTTCAAGGGTAAAGTGTTATAGAGAACCAGCACGTTTAGTTTATCTTTTGTGCTTCTCCCTTTGCCTGCCTCACGTTGCCACATATTTTCTCTTCTTGTTCCTTACTGCTTAGCCATCATACCTACCGTAACCCATGAAGTTTTAAGTACGTAGCGGTAGGGAGTGATAGCTGAATAAGGATAGCCAAAGTGAGGATAAGAGTAATACATGTAGCCATTGAGGGTTGAACGGCGATTGGAGGATACGAGAGGATACAAGGGCAAGTGAGGATATATAGAAGTACGGCAATACGTGACTTATGTGAGGGTTGAACGTAATATTGAATTGTGTATATCAGTGTGAAGCCAAGTTAGTATGCAAAAATGAATTCGGTCATAATTTTGAGGAATCAGTAAAGTAGCCTCAGTATCTAGAGAGCAGTCTTATCACTTTATAGATGGAACTTATTCAGCTCCTTAAGGGGGTAATTCACTTTTGATTACTCCAAAGTATGCCAGGAAGCAGAACCAGGAGAGCAAAAATAATGGTGTTCTGTTGCTTGGAATAGTTTGGAGGATTCAGTTGCTCCAGATTTACCAACACAAAATTTTCCCCCTTAAAGGTACTACTCGTTTTGAACTGTATACCATATGGCTGAAAGTAATTTTATGTTGTGTAGCATTTGTTTACATTGTCACTGTGGATTACTGTTGGTGTGAGGGGATTATAACCTCCCGCATATTAATCCCTTCACAAAATACAGTGACGTAGTGTTTCCATGCCACGTATGAATGTATATATCGGTATACAGTTTATGTGTATGTATGAACCGTATGTATTTATGCATATATGAATGAATGAATGTATGAATTGTATGTATTGATGCATGTATGTTATATATGAATGAACAGTGTGTATGTATGAATGTATGAGCCATATGTACTTATGTATATCTGTATGTATGTATGTATGTATATGTGTATGTATGTACAGTATGTCGTGTACCAGGTAGCGTGTTGTGAGGTTTAGTATGTTGGGTAGTGGTGTAAATAAACTAAAATGAGTGTAGGCTACTCGTGTATAATATTTTATGTTTTGAAATTCGGTGTTGTGTTCTGTATATATACGATCTGTAAGGTATTGTGTTTATTGTATTTTCTGTAATTTGTAATGTTATTGTTTGTTTTTGTATTCGGTGTTGTTGGCTACTAATTGTTGGTGCAGTTTATTTTTGTGATTGATTCGTGTATTGTTGTGAAGTGTTGAATATCAATACTCATTGTGTGTGTGTGTGTGTGTGTGTGTGTGTGTGTGTGTGTGTGTGTGTGTGTGTGTGTGTGTGTGTGTGTGTGTGTGTGTGTGTGTGTGTGTGTGTGTGTGAAAGCTGCAGTGTAATGTTACGGACATGTTAATCATATTGGTTTTGCTCTATATATTAATGTGGCATGTCTTTGGTAACTTGAAATGCATATACAGTATGTATGTGTGTTTGTATGTATGTATGTATGTACAGTTTGTATTGGCAGCAACATAGTTTACTTCATCTCTCATTACGGACAACAAGCAGCCTGCTCTAGTTCCTCATTTTCTCTCTCTCTTCTCTCTCTCTCTCTCTCTCTCTCTCTCTCTCTCTCTCTCTCTCTCTCTGTACACACACACACACATTATCAGTTTTTCGTATAAAGTCGTGACGTTGCATATTATCTGTTGTTATCCTATATATGCAGTTATTAAACATTGTAAACTGTGTCAAAATAATATCATTATCACCTCATATTTATTTCAGTTTACGTCTGCCAGTAATAATTCATATAGGCTAAATAGAACATCAGATTTAGAACAGCTGGGATGTATAAAACACCTCGGTGTAACCACATATTTACTGTTAATACAACTGTTAGTCGAATCCGACTCCGAATACAGATGTTTCATAAATACGACTTGGATGCCGACTAAGCCTCCAACTGAATTAATAGTAGTAATATTTCTTCATAGATTTACTCATATATATCATTACCTGATGGTTTATTTACGGTATATGAATTTTACCGACTCTGAATCCAACCCAAAACTTAAATATCCATAGCTCCATGGCTCTTCATTTCAGTAGGCTATAATATATATTAAGATGAGAGTTTCTGACAAGCTGGTTTAACATTTAATAGTCGTATGAATGATTATTCTTTGGCATGTAAGGTTAAATTAATGAATCAAAATACTAACAATATTTACAGTGATAACTGAACACACAATCATACTTTTGGGGTTATGACATATAGGGCACCTCCCTCTTGTGGTCTGTCACTGAACGCCTCATTACCTATTAACAAAATATATCACTGTTAGTTTGGCTACCGTGTCAATATTACTGAAAGAGCAATAAATATTTCTTACTGGCTGACGAAATCCAAAATAATTACCGGGTATGAGGTGATAATGATATTATTTTGACACGGTTTTCAATGTTTGATAAACGCATATATAACAACAGATAACATGCAACGTCACGGCTTATACCAAACTGATAATTTGTGTGTGTGTGTGTGTGTGTGTGTGTGTGTGTGTGTGTGTGTTGTGTACTGAGAAGCAAGAGATAGAGATAGATAAACAAGGAGCTAGGCTGCTAGAGCATGTTGCTTGTCCGAAATGAGAGATGAAGTAGACTATGTTTTGGTGGCCAGTCAGTCAGGCAGGTAACAGTAGCCTAGGTATGAGGGAGGGGTGATCATAAAACCATTGCCGTCAGAGCGTGTGGAATTAGTGTGCAAACCATTGGAAAGATACTAATCGATTTATGTATGGTTCAGCTTTTGATGGTCAGCTTCATGCCCCGTTAGAGTGGGTGGATGTGAGCGGGTGTGAGCTGGAAATGTGGGCAGGGAATGAAATTATGGATGTGTGGGTTAGCCATTGTGTTTTGTTAGTGTGGATGTGGGCGGTTTGTGCGAGTAGTGAGTGGGTATGGGAGGGTTGCGTGGACATGGAACTGAAGTATAGTCATGTGTGTGGCAGAGAGGTAGGGGAAATAGATGAAGAGAAAGATAGTAGTCTGGCAGGGAGGTGGAAAGGGGTGAGAAGGATGGTGGGGAGGCAATTGAGTTGAAATGGGTTAATAGGAGGTAGGGAGGCAATTGAGAAGGGGGTTAAGAGGAGGAGGGAGATCATGGGAAGGCAGGAAGGGTGTCAAATGTTGGTACAGGTGTGAAGTGGCTCACGAGGGACGTGGAGGAGAGGTGTGGTCATGTGGTATTGAGTTGGTGAGAGGTTGAGTGGCAAGGGAGTAGGTATAAATAGCCTATGTGGGAGAGAGGTAAAGATGTGATGGTTTCGATGTGTGCAGAGGAAGGAGTGATCGATGTGGTTGTGACAGGAATATGTCTGTGTTGTGTGATGTAGGAGAGGAAGAGAAGACGATGGTTGTGTATGGGGTGTGGTTGAAATGTGTATAGAAGTACGGTAGGAAGAATGACTAAAGTGTGGCTAGAATAAATTTGTTTTGTGGCAAGGAAAAAGATAGGTTGGATATGGATGTGGCAGGAGTGAGGATCTTTATGAGCTGAAGGAGGATGAGAGGATCTTGGGGGAGGTTCTGTAGATGGTGGGTGGGGATGGGTGTACACTGTGAACCGGGTATAATATGCCTACACCAGTTGTCCCTTCCTCATCAGGTGTGAGTCGAGCCCGGGGGACTCATAACCTGGGATGGATGATTCACGAGGTAAACCCACCACGAGTGAGGAAATTACCAGTGCTCTGCTTTCAAAAAGAGATGAATGGTGCGACGCCACGTTATTCATCCACAGTATATCCCCCCCAACCACCACCCACCACCACCCTCACCCCCACCACCCTCGCTCCCTTCACGCTTATATTCAAACAAAAAATTGCGTTGCTTGTTTGTTTGGTCCGCCCGGCAGGAGAGAAACCAGATTTTATTTTTCATTTCATCAGAATTGTTGACTTTTATGAGGCATATAATGTATGCCATAGATTATCGTCCTCTTTAATTCAACCTGACTGTTCTTGATGCATGAATATTTACATGATGGTTTTATAATTGGGAATTAATGGCGTTTTAATATTCTTATAAGTATCGTCGATTTACATATTTTTTATCCACCCACATCTATATCCTGTAAAACTGCTCGTGTGAAAAGGTTATTGAAACATTTGATGTGTGTCAGGCTTGGAAATATATACTGTATGTAGACAACGTTTGAGAGAAGTCACACACATTACCCGGTGTTACGTATGTTACCGGTATTATATTTCATTATGAGTTTTAAGGTCCTTCAGATATCAGTAAGCACGATGTAGACAAGGTAACTTATTCTCAAAAGATATATATATAATAGTAGCCTATATTAATATTAAGTATATATACTTTATATAGCTTTTGTTGGGCAAAACGTTTCCACCAGTAAAACTAGAAGGAGAAAGCATCGTATACAAACAGATGCACTTGATTTGTGTGAAGGTTCCTCAACTCTGTACAATATTTCCTAGACTGTTCTGTGTGAAAGGCTTGTACTGTAGGTATGTCTGTTTGTCGATATATTTAATTTTATCTCCAACCAACACATACGGTATATCTTTATGGCCATTGTCGAAACTACCAAAGAAGTTATTATCTACTTTATAATTATTTATTTATTTATATGTACACTTGTATATATTCCCACATTATCATGATTTGTCTCACTTTATTTAATCCACTTTCTTATTATTGTTTATGAATCCACTTTCTTGTTATTGTTTTATTGAATCCACTTTCTTGATATTGTTTTATTAAATCCACTTCTTGTTACAGGGTGAGTGTGACAAGTGATCTGGCCAGGTGACACGACCCAGGTGAGCAGGGAACATGATAACGTCTAATGGTTGCAGCTCAGATTTACTAGACAAGGTTGATGGGGTGGGGGAGAAGTCTTTTTCATGCTTAGATAGATTAATAGTTATAATAATGGGAATATACGAGACTGGGGCTGGCTGCATTAAGGGGGAAGTTTTGTGTTGGTAATTCTGGAGCAACTGAATCCTCAAACTATTCAAACAACAGAACCCCATTATTTTTGCTCTTCTGGTCCTGTTTCCTGGCATACTTTGGAGGAATCAAGGCACTCCAATGTACCAAAAAGAATTACCACCTTAAGGACCCATGACGTGATGTAGTCAGAAAATTGGAGGTTAGAGAGTCCTTCACACATTGCCACGAAACCACCACCAACATTAAAGGAGCTTGTTTCGTGACATAGTTAGGAGGAATCAGAAGCCACCAGGTCTCATGCACGTTCACAGGGGTCGTTAAGTAGTACTTCGTTTAATCTCCGTAGTTAAAGTAAGTTAGTATGAACAGGAGCTACTAGGTGTGGTAATGGAGGATATAAATTATGTTGCCTGTGTCGCCCGTCCAATAAAACACACACACACACACACACACACACACACACACACACACACACACACACACACACACACACACACACACAGACACACACACACAGACACACACACTCAGACACACACACACAGACACACACACACAGACACACACAGACACAGACAGATAGCCCCCCCCACACACACAGACAGCCACGCACACACAAACAGATAGCCACACACACACACACACACGCACACGCACACAGAGATAGTCACACACGCACACACACAGATACCCCCCACTGCTTCCTTCCACTCTTCGTTCCCCCTCCTTCGACCCCCCCCCCCCCATGTATACCTCATTGCCACCCATGGTCATTTATCCCCAACGTAATGCATTTTCACTCTCGTTTTAGTTTATCCTCGCCGAGTTTAATCTCCAGCCCTGCCATTCATCTTTCTTCTCACGTCCTCACTCGCCCCCTCTCAGTATTTTTTTTAATTTTTTTTTTTACCCACTCTTGCTCTCCTTTCTTTCATTTTTTCCCCACTCTTCATCCTCATTAATTTTTCTTGTTTCTTGCATATCTGTCTCTCTCTGTCTCTCTCTGTCTGTCTCTCTCTGTCTCTCTCTCTCTCTCCTCTCTCGTCTCTCTCTCTCTCTCTCTCTCTCTCTCTCTCTCTCTCTCTCTCTCTCTCTCTCTCTCTCTCCTCTCTCTCATCTCTCTCTCTCTCTCTCTCTCTCTCTCTCTCTCTCTCTCTTTAATAAGCATCCTTTTCTTCCATGTTCACGTTCGTCTTACCCAAAACATTCTTCACTCTTTTTCTGTGTTTTTTTTTTTTTTTTTTTTACCCTATCTACCTTCCTTCCTTCATCCTCTCTCTCCTCTTCACCCCCCCTCTCTCTCCCTCTTCACCCCCCCCTCTCTCCTCTTCACCCCCCCCCTCTCTCCTCTTCACCCCCCCCTTCTCTCCTCTTCATCCCCCCTTCTCTCCTTCACCCCCCCTCTCTCCTCTTAACTCCTTCTCCCTATCCTTGCCCTCACTACATCCCTTCCCATTTTTCTTCCTCCAACCTATCCTTTCTCTACTTCCTGATTTTTTTTCCTTTATGTAGTGGCATCGATGGGCTTTAGAAACAATAAGCATGTCTGTCTGTCTACTCGTAAGTGCAGTTGATTAATTGATAAAAATACCAGGTTCTACTACAAAGACCAAAATATATATTGCCATACTCCCTCGTATTTTTCTTGCACTTTCTTACGTGCTCAACTGTACGTCTGTTCTTTACCAAAATTATTCATAATTATGTAGTCTGTGGATTCTGAAACGAACCTGACAATGTTTGTTATTTTGGGGTTACAAAGGTGCGATCTGAACCTGCAGAAAAGAAAGAAAAAAAAAAAAAAGACCCATACTATTCGATCTATAGTCTATATGGAACGGGAGAATGAAGAGGCGTTAGCAGACGAGTTGGGTATTTGGAGAAAGGAAAGAGAGAGAGAGAGAGAGAGAGAGAGAGAGAGAGAGAGAGAGAGAGAGAGAGAGAGAGAGGTTGGGAGAGTCGAGATAGGGAGACAAGGAAAGAAAGCAAATGGATATAAATGGAGAAGGGTCTAGGGTAGGAAAATAGGGAGTTGTGCGATGGGAAGGAAAACACTGGGAGAGAAGAGGAGAAGGAAAAAGGGGAAGTCTGGAGTGGACACGTCCTTTCACAACTAATTACCCAGAAACTCAAGCCATGACAAGATTACCGGAGCCAGCCGTCTCCAGCCCCAAGCCCCCAGCCCCCAGCCCCCAGCTACCCTCCCTGTCCTCATCCCTCCCCCATCCCTCCTCCTGTCTTCGTCTTACATCCCACTGGCAAGGAAGTGATGGATGGAGCAGCAACGCAGAAAATTCCATATAGGCCGAAACGTTCTCTAAAAGTTATGGTCACGGAATGAAAAGAACCGAACGTAAACCTATTGTCGTGCCAATGGCTACAAGAACTTGTATCTTTCAATCTTTTTGGAATGCTCTGCCCTTAAACTGAGTGATTGGAAAGGTCACATAGATGAACACGGTATATATCATGGCTGGATCGTGAATCATAGGAATAGGCCGATTGGATTGACTGTAGAAAAAGTATGAGTCCAATTTAGGAATCGGTGTCTGACGTTGTCGATGAGGTGGAAAAATGATTGGCAAGAGACCAGTGGCTGAATCGTGAGCTTGGAGGTGGTGGGATTGTGAGGAAGGTATCAGAACTCAGATAGATAGTGTCAGTGATGTGAGTGGTAGATCAAGGATTGGGTTGATGGAAAGGGGGAGATTGGCAGAGGGAAGAGTAATTAGGAATGTGTCAGTGAAAAGTTCAATAGGGAATGGTAATGTAAGTCAAGGGACGGTGTGGGGGTTGACATAGGATAGGACATGGCCTGGGAAGTAAATAAAGCTTCAGGCCTCCACCTCACGTTGTTTGTATTCTATATTTACTTTTTTACGTAATCAAGAATGTAACCAATGTGTTGTAAAATCATCACTCATAATTATGTTACTGCACTACGGACAACACTTGTCTTCTGTCGTCTGGTGTAGGTTTTGTGTTTAATCAGAGAGAGATAGAGAGAGAGAGAAGAGAGAGAGAGAGAGAGAGGAGAGAGCGAGAGAGAGAGAGAGTCCTAAGACGAAAGAGGGAGGTAATATGGCATCTGTCTCCTTAATTAATTTCTTCCCTGTTTCATATGGTTCAATTCTGAGTCTGTGCCTTACATCTTAGCCCTTCCCTCTACCTTCCAACCTCCATTGTGTCTCTCTCTCTCTCTCTCTCTCTCTCTCTCTCTCTCTCTCTCTCTCTCTCTCTCTCTCTCTCTCTCTCTCTCTCTCTCTTTGTGTGTGTGTGTGTGTGTGTGTGTGTGTGTGTTTGCTTTGTTTCGTTCCCCTTATTGTTGGTTTTGTTCTTGTGTATAATTCCTTGCTATTATATTTTAACTCCCCTATTCTCAAAATGTTACGCATCATTATTATGCTGGTATGTGTTTACGGTATGGATAGATTCGTATACTCAATCTCCCTTTGATTTTGCCCCAGTTTTCTATTTTCGTTGTTCCCATTCCTTTCCTCCTCCTCCTCCTCCTCCTTCTTCTATCTTTATCCCTGGCTGTTTCTTTTCCTGTCCTCCCCTGTCTTCTGCCACAGGGCGCCCTCTGAGATATAGACCAATTAAACTAGAGATCTGGGTGGCCTTGAGGAGAGAGAGAGAGAGAGAGAGAGAGAGAGAGAGAGAGGAGAGAGAGAGAGAGAGAGAGAGAGAAATGGAAAAGGAAAAGCGAGAGAGAGAGAGAGAGAGAGAGAGAGAAGGAGAGAGAGAGAGAGAGAGAGAGAGAGAGAATGGAAAAGGAAAAGCGAGAGAGAGAGAGGAGGGTAGCAAGCTGAAATGTGCCACTTATGCTAATGTAATGCTCTCCTCCATCCCCTGCCTTGTACATCTTATTTGTGGTGCTGTGTTCCCATCCCTCAGGCTTAACTCTGTTTATATCACAGCTCCACTTTGTTTCACCTATTATTATTATTATTATAGTTACCTTTCCTGTGCACGTAAGGGGAGTACCTCGTTGTGTTGGTGAATTGGAAGACTGCTGATTCATTTCAACTTTGCCATGAAACAGAAGACCTTAATGCCATAAATAGATAAATCTGTTTCGTGGCATGAGTTGCAGAGTTTCATTAGACAGTCCTCTCAATATGTATTCAAGATAGAAGGGTATATCTCCTTAAAGGTTCAGTAGGTTTAGTTTGGTGATGGTGTTGTTGCTGTTTGTCATTCCAGTATTATTAATCTTTTGCGAGTGTTGGAGTGCCCGTGTAGCCTATAGGAGTGGTGGTGGAGTCAGAGAGTTGTGTTAGAAGAGAGCTTGATTTGGAACTATTTTGAGGTTCCCCAGACGCGGAGGGTGTGATACTCTACGGGAACCTTACGCCCATGTTCAAGCCGATCTGGTCAACTTCAGGCAATTTCGGGCCTCAGCTGGTTATTGGAAGGCAAGGAAAGTGAAGAATTATAGGGATGGAAAGGAGAGAAGTAAAGGAAAGGATTGGGACTAAAGAGGAAGGGTACCGTAATGGAAGTGGAAGAGAAAAGGAAAAAGTGTAA
>JAWQEG010006320.1:5000-30290 GCA_033782935.1 Petrolisthes cinctipes
GGAAGTGGTCAGCAGCGAGGTGACAGCAACAGTCGTGGTCGTCCGTGGTGGGCCAATCCAGGCAGGAACAGTAGTAGTAGCAACAAAAAGGAAAGCCAGAACACCAGTCACTGTAAAGCCGTACAACAGGGGAATGACAAGCAGCCTGCTACACGTACACGTACACCCGTTGCTACTGCCTCTGTCTCCACACTGAAGAGGAGTTTTGACACGGACTCCATTACCCAGAAGAAAAAGAACAAAACCCCACAGGGCCTACGACGCAGTTCGAGCATAGACCAGGACAGGTGTGACAAAGTATACTCCAGCATGTGTAAATACAGAGACAAACATCCCAAGCGAAGGAGTAAAGCAGATTTATCCAGTAGTAGTGAGGACCCACCTACTACTGGTGCTGGAGCGACCAGGATGAAACCCAGGTCCAGTAAATCTTCGGAGAGGAAGCGACCGAGTTCCAGTCAGCGGGCAAGCAGTGATCATGGAAGATCAAGGCGACGCCACTGCAAGAAAGTCGAACACTCCTCCAGTAGCCTTTCCTCAAGTCCCTCCCGGCCTGCTTCGGTCACCAGAGCCAGAACCCCTTCAGGTACAACACCAGGTACACCTCAAAGAATCCAAACATCTAGGGTTGTTACTGGTGAGCCAACAACATCAGCACCAGATGTCTTGGATCCTCTTGAAGGCAACAGTAAGGACAACACGAAGGAGTTTCTGCAGAAACTTGATAATGTCCTCACTGATTTGGTGGAGAGTGAGAAGAAAAAGATTAGCAGTTACGGTCATCTGGGTGAAGAAGAAGCCAGGCCAGAGAGTAAGACCTCCAGTGTCACAGGGAAGAGAAAAGGACATAAACATAAAAAAATAAGCAAAGAAAAGGAGCAGGCAGAGTGTGAAAAAGAGGAGGAGAAGGAGGAGGAGGTCAATCCAGCCCTTCAGCAGCTTCGTGCAACTTTAAAGTCAGTGCGAGTGAGAAAACGCATGCCGCCCGCTGGTGATGTGTTAGACAGACATTCTCAGTTCTTCACACAACGTCAAGCGCACAACCCAAGAATCCTCAGGTCTCAGCGAGCCTCTCATCTCATCACTCAGCGTTATTACCAGTCACCGAAAAGAAGACCATCTCGCCCTCGTCCTGACAATGGCAATAGTTACCATTCAGACTTCTGCTCCTCAGATGAGGATCATTCAAAAGTAGGACAAGTTTTTGGTGGTGGAATGGGAAGCAGAGAGCAGCAGGAAACAGGTCCTGGCAACGGTCACAAGGAGGATGAGGATGACACTTGCTATGGCAGTGATTTTCCAGGATCTCAAACCCTACCTCCCCGCCGCCTGGCCCAGGACTCTTCCCACCTAACTCAGCGCCTCCTTGAAGCAGCTGACTCTGGAGAATACAGCATAGACAGTGCCTACACAGGCAGCCGTGGTGCCACTCCTGAGAGCATACTTTACCCTGGTGTGAAACCTCGCCGACTGGGAGGCAGCCTTACTACACCACCTCTAGTTGTTCGACCTCACCAACCACGGCCGCCACGCAGCCTCCCACAGGCAGAACGATTACAACAACTCAAAAAATCCATCCTGCATGAAATTAGAGAAGGTGGCTTATACAGTGATGAAAGTATTAATTTATTGCTAGAGCAGTACCGCCGTCGTTGTGGCCAATTCTCAACCGCTGATCTTGACTCGGTGACTAAAAGCATTCAAGAAGATCTGGGTGTAAAATCTAAGCCTTCAGAGTATCTGTATCAAATACTGGTGGCTGCTGAGGATGACCACTCCCAGGCAGACCACAGCAAAGGCATCACTGAAACTGAGGACATGTCACTACTAACACTACAGTCTACTGGTAAGACATACGAGTACCAGCGACAGAGGGAGGCAGCAGGTAACCCAGGTCTCAATGAAAACTCTCCCTACCGTGGTCGCACGTCCACCCACCACTCCCCCATCAAACCAAGCCACTCCCCCATCAAACCAAGCCACTCCCCCATTAAACCAAGTCACTCTCCCATCAAACCAAGCCACTCCCCCATTAAACCAAGTCACTCTCCCATCAAACCAAGCCACTCCCCCATCAAACCAAGTCACTCTCCCATCAACCCAACAACTAGAAGCAAACTATCTATACGTTCGAGCCAGGAGGCGGATGACGAGGCTTGGGCCAGGTCAGCGGTGGGTGAGGTGGCGCCACAGCTGGTTGTAGAAGCCAAACAAGAGGTACAGAGGAGAGCGAACCAAGATGACGACGACGCTGATCCAGACTGGTCCCACTATGTTACTGAACTCTGCCAAAAATTCGAAATCAAAATTTAGTTCAAATGTGTTCTGTTACACCTAATGTTGTTCACTTTACCACTTGGTCAATTTCCGCTTGTAGCTTCCCCTGCCTTCCTCCTCCTTCCTAAATTCCCCTGTCTTCCCCCTCCCTACTCTTCTGCCCTTCACCCTCCCTATTCCCCTGCCTTTCCTTCTCCCTACTCCCTGCCTCCCCCCTCCCTACGTCATCCCTCTTTTCCCTATCTACCCATTTTCCTGCTGAATTAATAATATCTGCATTTTTCCTGCTTAACCCTTTGCATATATCCTGTTAAGTCAACCCCAATTTTTCAACTTAAGGGGGTGCGGGAGTAGGGGACAGGCTCGAGGGGGGACTGGGGGGGGAATAGGGGGATAGGCTTGGGGTGGGTAGAAGCCTGTTCCCTATTCCCGCACCCCCCCTAACCCCCACCCCCACCACCAAGCCTGTCCCCCTACTCCCGTACCCCCCAAAAACCCCACCTACCCGCCTCTTCCCACCCCTAAGCCTGTCCCCCTTACTCCCGCACCCCCCAAAACCCCCCGACCCCCAAGCCTGTCCCCCTATTCCCGCACCCCCTTAAATTACAAAAATAAGGGTGGCCTGTTGTTACTGGGAATAGTTTGGAAGGAATCAGCCGTGTCTTCAGATGACAACCACCAATACTGTATTAACTACTGTAGGGATGTGAGGCCAACCCAGTCCCAGGGATGACATTACATAGAGGTATACACACACACACACTCACTCTCTCTCTCTCTCTCTCTCTCTCTCTCTCTCTCTCTCTCTCTCTCTCTCTCTCTCTCTCTCTCTCTCTCTCTCCAACCTTGTGCACTTATCTTGTTGCATGGGTAAATGTATCACCATGGAAACTGTGAGGTAGGCGAGTATCTCTCTCTCTCTCTCTCTCTCTCTCTCTCTCTCTCTCTCTCTCTCTCTCTCTCTCTCTCTCTCTCTCTCTCTCTCTCTCTCTGCAGTCAGTCACCTTCCCACCCTTAACCTAACCTAACCTAACCTAACCTAACTTAACCTAACCTAACCTAACCTTACCTTACCTAACCTAACCTAACCTAACCTAACCTAACCTAACCTAACCTAACCCCAACCCACTAGACCAATAACCAGAAAACCAAGATAGTTGCTATATTTACATTGGGCATCACTGGGAGCCGCATGCATAGTGTTGACGATGATGGTGGTGTTGTTGTACCCTAAGGAGTCGTACCTATACCACACCATCGTATGCAAGAACATTGGTGATGGTGGTGGTGGTGGTGGTGTTGACGATAGCATAGTACCAGTGACTCCATTGACACACACTACAGGGTCATCATCGTATTGGTACAGCCACAATCAAATATCCACCCACACTTTCCTTCCATCGTAGTAAATATCTTGGTAATAAAGAACAACACGTGTATGATTTTGCAGCACCTCATAATAATAATAATTGAGGGGGTTGAGTTGACATAAGGTGTTGTTGTTGTATGATTATATTTTGATATGATACAGATTTTGCAGCACCTCATAATAATAATAAATTGAGGGGGTTGAGTTGACATAAGGTGTTGTTGTTGTATGATTATATTTTGATATGTTACTGATTTATTTGCACGATGGAAGGAAAGTGTCGCTGGTTATTTGATTGCGGCTGCTGTACCTTGCATGCTATCGTCAACAACACCACCACCAATAAATATTCTTCTTGCATATGACTCTGGGAATTCAAACTATACCTGGACATTGTTACAGCTTGTTAGTTCATAATTTACTACTGTACAATTGCGGACACATGGAACAGATACACGTGGAATGGGGACCCCTCATTAAGCATATATTATAGGGTATAGGATGAGATGGTGTGTGTGTGTGTGTGTGTGTGTGTGTGATAGTGTGTGTGTATGTGTGTGTGTGTGTGTGTGTGTGTGTATGTATGTGTGTGTGTGTGTGTGTGTGTGTGTGTGTGTGTGTGTGTGTGTGTATGTGTGTGTGTGTGTATGTGTGTGATAGTGTGTGTGTGTGTGTGTGTAGGGGGCGACGAGTCCTGTTCTATGCTTGATGATAATATAGGGGGATTTGAGGTGTGTGTGTTTCATCTGTCCACAACTGTACATTAATTAAGGGTTCACTCGTTATACGCTTCACTTTAAGGAACGCCATGATGGTTTACGAGACCTGGTTGGTGGCTTATGATTCCTTCCTGACAATGATACAACAAAACAAACTCCTTTATTGTAGGTGGTGGTGTTTCGTGGCAATGTTTTAATTAAGGGGGTGCGGGAATAGGGGGACAGGCTTGGAGGGGGTGGTTTAGGGGGGTGCGGGAGTAGGAGACAGGCTTGGGGAGGGGGGGTTAGGGGGTGCGGTAGTAAGGGGAGGACAGGCTTGGGGGGGGTTTTGGGGTGTGCAGGAGTAAGGGGACAGGCTTGGGAGGGTTTAGGGGGGTGCGGGAGTAAGGGGACAGGCTTGGGGAGGGGGGGTTAGGGGTGTGTGGGAATAGGGGACAGGCTTTCTACCCACCCCAAGCATGTCCCCTTATTCCCTCACCTCCCAAACCCACCCCACACCCCCTTAAAGGACTAGCTAACATCGAGTTTTCTCATTACATCACGGGGGTTCCTTAATTAATTCCTCACTTTGCTTATCCCTATCTGTCTGGCCATATGGAAAAGTGATCGTTGCCAAAAAAAAGTATCAGAACATGGGATGACGAATAGAATAATTTTTTAGGGCCTGTACATTCACGAGCACTAATAGGTATACAGCTTTGGTTGAAGATTTGACCAGACCAATTCACCAACGAAGCAATTTCAATGGAGATGTTATTGTGCATTTATTTATTGTCTCTAGGTATTCGAAGCACACCTGGATACTTAATTAGTGCTCTTGACTGTACATTCATTCATACATACATACATACTTTCTTCCTTCCCTTGTATTTGCGAAGATGTCACTTTATACGGGGATATAGTACAGTGTTGGTGGTATAGATCTGAAGCAACTGATTCCTCCAAACTATTCCAAGCAACAGGCCAGCCATCATTATGTTTGTTAATCCGGTCCTGTTTCCTGTCATACTTTGGAGGAATCAATCAAGGAGCTTTATATACAGTCACGTTCAACAATTGTCCTGTCAACACCTTCGATTGAACCGGCCGAAACTATAGTAGCCGTTGTTGGTCTCTGTAATATTGGTTTGTAAGATTCACTCAAATGGTTCACTTTCATTCACCAGAGACAGAGGAGTTTTGATGGTGACTGTACCATGACTGTATTACCCCCTTAAGGAACCCTGTGATGTAGTGTGTAAATTGGAGGTAAACGAGTCCTTCAAATACAGCCACGAAACACACACACACACACACACCTAAATGGAAGGAGCGTGTTGTTTCTTGGCATAGTCAGGAGGAATCAGAAGCCTTCCTATTTCCATACACGATCACAGGGTCCTAAAATTACCTCTGCCTTCCTTCATTACGTCATCCCGTCAGGCCTCGCCTTTGATGCCAATTCAACCAACCCCTCTTTTTAAACACCTTCTTCTAACTCTTTCAGATGTTGTTATTAAATGAATAAAGGAGGCCGCGTGGGGCGTCCAGGTCAATTATGCCAATTTAGCGGTTTTTCTACTGGAATATTACACAGTACAGTCGGTAGAAATGTATACAGTTACCTCCTCCTTCATAGAGTGTTAATTAAGGAGGTATTGTATACTTTTGGTGCATTAGTGTGCCCTTAATCCTCCAAAGTATGCCAGGAAACAACAGGACCAGATGACCGAAAATAATGTTGTTACTTGGAATAGTTTTGAGGATTCAGTTGTTCCAGATTTAGCACGACCAACAATATACTGTACATACAGTAATTGCCCCTTAACAGATCAAAAACAGTTTGGCTCTGAAGAAAGCTTGGCTACCGACTGTAGTGTATATTTCCCTCGAATTATTAAGAACCAATTTTGGGGGAAAATGAGGATGCTTAGTGGTGTGTGTGTGTGTGTGTGTGTGGTTCCCATGCAAGTAAGTGACTAACTATCACCACCATTGCAAATCCTTCAGAATGTAGAAAACCCGTTGAATTGGCCAGCGCGGGTCATCCTCTTGTTGCTGTAGTTAGTTAGATACCATTGGGTGAGTGGGTGGCTGGGAGTGGGTGGGGTGGGGTGGGGGGATGTTACCGTACTATGATACAATAATAGTCTTTTTGTTTACAGGAATACCCATGGTGGTGTTAATGATGATGGTTGTGGTACAGTACAGTTGGACACATGAATGGGTGGTACAGCCCAAGTGAAAGATGGTCAATTTCTCCCAATATCAAGTTCCTTAGTGCCAAGTAGGAGACATCAGGGGCATTAGTCAGTATTGAAGATGGTAATAAAAAAAAGAAACAAATACCTGATAATAGACACTGGTTAGGTTAGGTTAGGTTGGTAATTAGGAGGGGTAGAAGTCAGTATTGAGGATGGTAGTAAAAAAAAGCAAGTACCTGATAATAGACACTGGTTACTTAAATGGGACAAGTATCTTTCACCTGGGCTGTACCACCCATTCATGTCTCCAACTGTACCAAAACGATGACTGTGTTGTTTGTCTATGGGGTCATCGTCAACAACAACAACAACAACACCATGGATATTCCTACCTAAAAATCCCTTAATGTCAACTTTATTAAGGGGAGATTCTCTTGTTGGCAAATTGGAAGGCTACTGATTCCTCCAAACTATCTCAGAAAAACAAATCACCTCAATGTTATTAATAGAGGATCTGTTGTTTCGTGTCATAGTTTGGAGGATACACAGACCTTACAATTCACTAACAATATTATGGATGGAGATGGCAAGGTATTTATTTAGTTATTTATATTCATTCATGTTCCAGACTGCATTGGTGCATACAAAACTCGAGCATATATGATTATTTACTGCATTTCTCCTGTTAGTGTGGAAGTGTGAGGAGTTGGTATTCAGGGCTGTGCTGTGTGTGAGAGAAACAAAACAATAATACTCGTAACTGGTTGGCTAGGTGGTGGTGGTGATGTGCAAAATACGATGGCTTCCTCTGCAATGTTTATGTAGCCATCGTACTACTCATCGTGTTGTCTAGCATCGTTATTTTTATCGTGTGCCCGCTGCCCTTATACTGCCAACAACAAAATAGAATAACGTAGAGTTCAACTATGTACAGTGTAGGGTGTAAAGGTGGTGTTGGAAAGTGTGTGTATGTAGTGTTGTGTGAAGGTGTAGAGGTGGTGTTGGAAAGAGAGTGTAGTGTTGTGTGAAGGTGTAGAGGTGGTGTTGGAAAGTGTATGTATGTAGTGTTGTGTGAAGGTGTAGAAGTGGTATTGGAAAGTGTATGTAGTGTTGTGTGAAGGTGTAGAAGTGATGTTGGAAAGAGTGTGTAGTGTTGTGTGAAGGTGTAGAAGTGGTATTGGAAAGAGTGTGTAGTGTTGTGTGAAGGTGTAGAAGTGGTGTTGGAAAGAGTGCGTAGTGTTGTGTGAAGGTGTAGAGGTGGTGTTGGAAAGTGTATGTATGTAGTGTTGTGTGAAGGTGTAGAAGTGGTGTTGGAAAGAGTGGTGTTGTGTACAGTGTAAAGAGGGTGTAGAGGTAGTGCTGGAACGAGTGGTGTTGTGTACAGTGTAGGGAGGGTGTAATGGTGTTGTGGTGTTGGAATGAGTGGTGTTGTGTACAGTGTAGGGAGGGTGTAATGGTGTTGTGGTGTTGGAATGAGTGGTGTTGTGTACAGTGTAGGGAGGGTGTAATGGTGTGGTGGTGTTGGAATGAGTGGTGTTGTGTACAGTGTAGGGAGGGTGTAATGGTGTTGTGGTGTTGGAACGAGTGGTGTTGTGTACATTGTAGGGAGGGTGTAGTGGTGTGGTGGTGCTGCAATGAGCGTAGTGCTGTGTACAATTGCCTCCACTAGTAATAGGCACAGTATCCGGTGGGTTTGGCGAAATGTGGCACCACTGTGTTTGTTTACCGTAGAAGAAATAGTATAGAAATGAACAGAACTCATTCCTGTTAAAGTATCCACCATAAGGACGCTATGTAAACAAGCACAGTGTTGCCACATTTCACCAACCTAACACACCATATGCTGTGCTCGTTACTAGTGGAGGATACTGTATATATATTCCCCCCCCCCCCACTCTATGCCACTGTCATGTAGAGGCCATCGTTGGAGCTATGGTCGTTACAATGGACATGAGGCCAAATGCAAGAAGAAAGAGTCATAGTTGTAGACGACGACGACGACGATTACTTTGTACGACGGACGACCCCATGTTACTAAAATGAAGTCCATCGTCCCAGTCATCGTCACCGCCTCTACAGCACCTCATGACGTCACTGGAAATCACGGCCCATGGTTATCTATTATATTAATAAAGTTACGGTATTTTGATGTTAAGTTTAAAATAAAAGTAACACAAATTGGGTGTTTTTATTTCCTAATATTCAGGACCCTGTGATGGTGTATGATAATTGGAGGCTTCAGCTGATTCCTCCTGACTATGCCATGAAACAAGCTCCTTCCATATAGGTGGTGTTTCATGGCAATATTTGAACGATTCTTTTTACCTACAATTTTCTGACTACACCACAGGGTTCCTCAACTCCGCCAACCAGATTCTAACTTTTAGATTCATTTGTATCGTCTCTTTGTGGTTAGCACTGAGACAATCATGAACATCTGAACCAGCCAGTTATGCAATACTTGGCTGGCGGAGTTAACAAACTATTGAGCGCCACTGTACAGCCAGAATCAAAATAACCACCGACACTTTCCTTCCATCTTGCAAATAAATCAGTATCATATCAAAATATATTAATCATACAACACCTTATGTCAACTCAACCCCCTCAATTATTATTATAAGGTGCTGCAAAATCATACATGTGTTGTTCTTTATTATCAAGATGTTTACCACGATGGAAGGAAAGTGTCGGTGGATATTTGATTGTGGCTGTACACTCGCAATCCAAAATTTGTATCCAGGTCTTGTTGAAGTTTCGAATCATTGGATATACTAGTGAATCAATTACAACGCTTATCCTGTTTCACATTTGCTTGAGCACGCTTAAGGGGGTAATTCGCTTTTGTTACATTGGAGCTCCTTGATTCCTCCAAAGTATGCCAGGAAACAGGAACAGAAGAGCAAAAATAATGGTGTTCTGTTGCTTGGAATAGTTTGGAGGATTCAGTTGCTCCAGATTTACCAACACAAAACTTGCCCCTTAATGCTCGATCACGCTATTCGAAGGAAACCTGGATACATATTTTGGATGGCGAGTGTACAGAAATGCATCGTTATTCACTGATGTCAACACGTATATATGGGTAACTCAAACCTATTGCTGACTACACTAAAGTTTTCACGTTCTCATATGATGTTATTGTTTTGAATAATGAGTGAGTAGCTGTTTGCAGTAAATTGGAAGATATTTCTTAACCTGCTTATTGGAAAGTTTACAAGCAGAGGCTGAAGCTGTCAAACGTCCCCCCCCCCCCTCAATGTGGATGATTATTATTGTCCAAGACTGTAGGTATATAATTGAACGTTTTCCCTTAATGTGACGAACCCCATAAAAGGTAATAGAAAAATACGTCTGTCACTATTATCAATATATTGCTCACAGTCTTTAACAAACCAAGGTATACACACACACACATACTCTTTTCTTCAAAGGTACTCTTCTTCCTTCTTGTCTTCAATGGTACTCTTCTATCTTCTTGTCTTCACTAGCTTCTGGCAAGCACAGTGGTAGAGTCTGCGGCTGCAATTCTGCGGTCCAGCAGACACGATAAAAATCTTTCACCCTGTGAGCAGGGGGTGGGGGGTTTGAGTCGGCTGTCTGAGGTCTACCTGCTTACACAGCCATAGCCGAAGCTGACTCGGGTCTCACGTGGGTGGAGAGGTCTTTGGGCCACTCATCATCCTTGTGATGTGTGCTATAGTTGTGTTTCATACACACACTGTGTGCTACACTCTGTCCCATTGACTATCACTCATTGGCGGACCTTTACTCTTCTATCTTCTTTTCATTTCCAGTATCTTGTTAAAATTTCTTCACCTTTGATCAGATGTTTTATGTATTCAAGAGTTCGTAGTAGTAGTAGCAGTAGCAGTAGTACTTGTTGTAGTAGTAGTAGTTGTTGCTGTAGCAGTAGGTGTGGTACTTGTAGTAGTAGTAGTAGTACTTGTTGTAGTAGGAGTAGCAGTAGTAGTAGTAGGAGTAGTTGTAGTGCTTGTAGTAGTAGGAGTAGCAGTAGTAGTAGTGCTTGTAGTAGTAGCAGTAGGAGTAGCAATAGTACTTGTAGTAGTAGGAGTAGCAATAGTAGTACCGGTAGTACTTGTAGTAATAGTAGGAGTAGCAATAGTACTTGTAGTAATAGGAGTAGGAGTAGCAGTAGTACTTGTAGTAGTAGTAGTAGGAGTTGCAGTAGCAGTAGTACTTGTAGTAGTAGTTGCAGTAGTAGTAGTAGTAGTAGTAGTAGTTGTTGTAGGAGAAGGAGCAGTAGGGGGAGGAGATTCTGTACCAAATTCGTCCACAATAGTCACAATGGAAGCGAATTTTCTCTCTTGTTTTCGTTGGAAGTCGTCTTCTTCTCTTTCGTTTCGTATTCTCTTAAACTCTTGAGCGATGGGGTACACGTGTTCTATTGCCTTCAGTATATTTTCAATTTTCGAAGCTGAAATAACACAGACTCATATAGATTAATAATTTATATATTAATATAATATTCGCCTTTAAAGAAAAGTATAAATGGTTTATCTTGTCCTATTTCCTGGCATTAGTTTGAAGGACTCAAGGCGCTCTAATGTACAGTCGGACACAGGAATTCGTGGTACAGCCAAAGTGGAAAATGCTCAGCTCCTCACAGTATGAAATTAATTCCTTAGCGACCAAAAAGATTATTTACCAGTGGCAGAAACTATGATGAGGGATAAAGACCATCAGCAAATACCAGACAATAAATAGATAGTCACTGGATACTAGAGAAGAGACACACAAGCATCTTCCACCTGCTGGGATGTACCACGAAATCCTGAGTAAAAAATTAGACCACTCTCTTTAATTAATACTCACCGGTGATAGTAACGCTGCCTGTGTTAAATACTTTGAGTGTGGCCTTAGGGTCTTCAATCTTATAGGTGACGGCCAAACTCAACTCAGGTTCGTAACTAGTGGTTGGAAGAAAATGGTGAAGGAAGGAATATTATAAGATAGCAGATTGATAATAATAATATTCCCAAATTGAGGCTCAAAACACCCGAAAATTCGATATATTTGTGTCCCAGAAGCGATCTGTACGTACAGATCGCTTCTGGGACCCAAATATATCGAATTTTCTGGTGTTTTGAACCTAAATTTGGGATATAAACGAGTACAATAATAACAATAATAATAATAATAAATAATAATAATAATAATAATAATAATAATAATAATGATAATAACTATAAATTACAATAATGATAAAAATTATAACCATAAATAAAAAAAAATACTACTACTACTACAAATAATAATAATAAATAAAGCAAATAATAATAATAACTATAACCAAATAACAACAACAACAACAATAACAACAACACCAACACCTCACCTCGCTCCCTGGCCACATTGACTGACGAAATGTGGATTCTCTATTCTGACAGCAAAGGGTAAACGACAAGTAGCCAACATGTTCACTATACGATAATTCCTTAGTGTGATCTACTTCTCCTTCTTGTCGTTATGTTGGTTAGTGTCGTCCTATTCCCATTGATACTCCTGTTGTTGTTGTTGTTGTGGTTGTTGTTGTTGTTGTTGTGGCTCGTGTTGTTGTTGTGGCTCGTGTTGTTGTTGTTCTTGTGGCTCGTGTTGTTGTTGTGGTTGTTGTTCTTGTGACTCGTGTTGTTGTGGTTGTTGTTGTTGTTGTTGTTCTTGTGGCTCGTGTTGTTGTTGTGGTTGTGATTGTTGTTTTTCTTGCTGGACTCTCATTCTTATGTTTTGCCTTTCCAGTTCTTGTTCCTTCTTCCTTTGGTCAATTTTCTTCACGAGTTTCTGTAAGATCCGAGCAATGCGTCTGGCTGCCATATTGGATTGGAACACAGAATGCGAACCTACAGAGAGAAGATTAATTTATGATAAAGTTAGGGTTAGTTGGGGTAAAAAATATTATGCTTTTATCTATATACAGTCGTTCAATAAAGTTATGGGGAATATATTATGCATTTTTATATATTCAGTTGTGCTAGAGAGGATTGATGATAAAATTAGAGTGAGGCAACTGTAGGTACCTGTAATATAATTAAGTCCCACACCATCAACTACAACATCAACAACATGGAAATTCTATCATACGATGGTGTAGTACTGGTCCAATGACTCCCCCCTCCCCCCCCCCCACACACACACAGCCATCGTACCAGTACCATACCAACACCAGGGATATTCATGCATACAGACCAAAAAAAATGAGGTGAGGTGAGAGGAAACATACAGTCATCGTCAATAATAATCATCCACATTGGGGTGACTCATGTGTACAAGTTTTATTTATACATACAGTAGCTTCCCTTCTGTTCGTTAAGGGGGTGCGGGAGTAGGGGGACAGGCTTGGGGGGGGAGTAGAAAGCCTGTAGGGAGTAGGGGACAGAATTGGGGGGGAGTTTGGGGGGTGCGGGAGTAGGGGGACAGGCTTGGGGGGGAGTAGAAAGCCTGTCCCCTATTCCCGCACCCCCCTAACACCCCCCCAAGCCTGTCCCCCTACTCCCGCATCCCCCAACACCCCTGCACCCCCCTAAACCCCACTAAGCCTGTCCCCCTATTCCCGCACCCCCTTAACTGGGACATTTTTCAATAAATAGGTTGAGCAGCATCTTTTAATTTTACTTCAATCATATACTCACTGTTCAAAACAATAACATCATAATTATGAGAACGTGAAAACATTAGACAGCAATTTGTTCGAGTTATCCATACGGGGATGATTTTGTACAGCCACAATCAAATATCCACCGACACTTTCTTTCCATCATAGTAAATATCTTGGTAATAAAGAACAAAACGTGTATGATTTTGTAGCACCTCATAATAATAATCGAGGGGGTTGAGTTGACGTAAAGTGTTGTATGATTATAGTTTGATATGATACTGATTTATTGGCACGATGGAAGGAAGGTGTCGGCGGTTATTTGATTGTGGCTGTACATGACCACTTGACCTACTGACCTGTGCATGTGACCTTTCCTGAGGACCATATGCAGGCGACGGTAGGGGGTCGACGCAGGGCCATCTCCAGTGCCTGCAACCAAACAACAACAACATCAACAACAACAGTGTAGGGTGAATTTTAATTATCGTAAAACTATGGTCATTCAGATTTGGATATTCACATGTAACTTCAGAAAAGAATATAAGACTCTATATACACAGAACTACATAAAGTAATAGCATAACAAAGATAGGTCCCGGGATTAAGGTGATTAAAATAAATGATGTGTATGTGTGTCTGTGTTCTTACCTTACCTATTTGTATCTTTACAGGACTGAGTCAAGCTCGTAATGTCCTGTATTCTATGTGCATGTGTGTGTGTGTGTGTGTGTGTGTGTGTGTGTGTGTGTAATAATAATTGCACTCGTTTGATGTTTAATAATAAATATAAATGCCTTTCTTACCCCATTAGGTTTAAGTTCCACATTATAAGCTTCTCTGGCTATTTCGACGAGGTTCAGTTCACGTCCCAAATAGAAGGAGGACACCACATTACTAAACACCACATCCACTGTTGGTATGGATTCACTCTGCCAAAATAAATAATCATAGTCATAATAAACACAGGGGAGATTCTCTTGTTGGTAAATTGGAAGGCTACCGATTCCTCCTTAACCATGCCAGAAAAACAGACACGACTCACCCCAATGTGGATTATTATTATTATTATTATTATTATTGCCCACACAACTGTACAGCAGGTAAACACAACAATCCACAACAACAACTCACCTCTATTTCATCTTCCTCGTCTCCTTTCACCTTTGGCGGCGATTCCTGGCACTGGTCCTCCATCATAGACTCCTTGTTGGGTTCTTTGCATTTCTCTGCCTTTATCTTCCGTTGCTCTGTATTGCCATCTTCCAAAGTAGGGGAGATATTAACATTACACTATGATTCCTGTGGCTGGCTGCTGTTCATCTGTAGGGGTTGTTGTTGTGGTGGTGGTGATGCCTACTTGGTTTTCTTGTGTTTTTTAACCTCACGTTTATTCTAGTTGCTATCGTCTGTACAGGATTGATTGTTCGTATTCGTCACCTCCATACTCTGCTGCTGACTCTACTGACTTACTATTTGCTGTGATGATTCCTCCTTTCCCTCCTCCTTCTACTTCTCCTCCTCCTCATCATCATCATCATCGTTTAGGCTGTGTTGTACTTTATTATCCTTCTCTTTGATTACCACATCGTTATTCATTTGAGACGACCCCTAGCATTGGTCACCTTTCACCGATGACTCCTTGGACAGTTTGAGTTTCTTTGCCTTCTTTTGTCGCTGTTGTTGTTGCTTTGTATTTCCACATTTCAAAGTACTAGAGAGTTTAACATTAGACCAAGATTCCTGCTGTTGCTTGCCGTTCGTCATCTGTGGGTCTTCCCTTGTGTCCTCTTGTTTAATCACTGCATCGTTTCCTTCCACTTTTGTGTATAATTTTTTCTAGCATTGGTGGTGGTGGTCACTCATTTCAGTCATCTTTTTTATTTTCTTGCGTCTTTTTATCTTTGGCTTGTTTTTGGAATTGAAGATAACAATATTGTGCTTATCTTCCATACCAGATAACTCCTGATTTAGGTCACCCACTGGTTTCTCTTTGGGGCTGAGTTTTATCGTCGACACTAATGAATCTTTATCATCAGTGTCACAACAAGACTATGATGATTGGGTGTCCAGGTGAGGTTCCTCCTTGACAAAGTTTGATGCCCCACAGTCCGCCACACTTCTGGTTGATCATCACAGACCCTTCTCCTTCCACACCAGTTTGGCTACACGTCTGTTGTTCCTTGTTGGCTAACTACGTCTCCTGGCCTTGTATTTCTTCCTGAGGGCTTTTATGATGTTGCCACGATTGATAATTGACGATGGGTTCATTTTTTGGTTCTTCTAATTTGCTCTGTCTTGAATCACGAGCTTCTTCCTTTTGGAGACGAACTTATCAATGTTAAACACACCCTTACCTCGTTGACCTTTCAGTGGAACTTTGGATAGTCTGCCTTTCATCACATTCTTTTCGCTTTTAATGTGTCCTGGAGAAAGGAAAACGGGTATTGAGTATTATTACCATTATTATTATTATTGTTGTTGTTGTTGTCATCACTCATATACTATTCCTCCTTAACACAACATTGCTCCTTTACTTCCTTACTCGTCTGCGAATCATATTTCTCTCTCTATTCCTCCTTTATTTCCTCTCGTTCTGTGACTTCCTCTTTAATCACACAACACTATTTATTCACGTTAATCGTTGTCTTTACCTCGTTATTTTTTCTACGTCTCTTTACTTTCTTCTTTTTATTACTATTATCATTTTCATCCAGGATTCTCTTTACTTTCCCCTTCTTCTGTCTACTATTGTCATTATTATTATTATCTTCCAAGTTGTTCTATATTATTTTCTGTCTTATTTTACTATTATTATTATTATTATCATTATTGTTATTATTATCATTATTACTACTACTAATATTATTATTATTACTAGTACTATTATTATTATTATTATCCAAAGTCTGTTGTATTATATTTGTGTTATCCATCGGTTCCTATTTGATCATTAGACTTTGATTGAACGAGGTTACAGGCTCATTGCTTATACTCTAGTAATCTCCTTCTCCCACACCACATGATCCAAGCACAAACCAGAATTTTCCTGAATACTGTTGTTGTTGTTGTCTTCTGTCTGTGGGTCGAGTTTCATGCTGTGGTTTTCCAGAATACTGTTGTTGTTGTTGTTGTTGTTATTGTTGTTGTCGTCTGTCTGTGGCTCCAGTTCTATGTTGTAGTTTTCCAGAATACTGTTGTTGTTGTTGTTGTTATTGTTGATATTGTTGTTGTTATTGTTGTTGTTGTTGTTGTTGTCTGTCTCCCTGTCTTCCATAATAATATGATTTGCTTCCAGACTTAAATCATCCATTGGCTCTTCTTTTATCATCAATGTTCTTTCACTCTCGTTCTCTGTCTGTTCACCTTGTTTTGAAATCAGTTGTTGTTGTAGTCCCTCCTCACCACCACCAACAATCCACTTTTCTTCCACATTAGGAGTCGATTCCTAATATACCGGGTCATCATTCTGTGGTTCATTCTTTATTAGTGTTATATTAGATGACTACAGCATACTATCTGTGTGTGTGTGTGTGTCTCTCTTTCTTACTTCTTTGATGATTCCAAGGAGGTCCCCGTAGTTGACCAATCGATTTAAGTTTATTTTGAATTTTTATTTTGCCCCTTCACCGCACGAAAAGACAGTCTGGAAAATATATAATGAGGTTTATTGTAAAATTATTTGATATATATATATAGATTCAACAAGAGAGGGAGAGAGAGAGAGAGAGAGAGAGAGAGAGAGAGAGAGAGAGAGAGAGAGAGAGAGAGAGAGAGAGACCTTGTGATGTAGTCAGAAAATTACTGTACACACATTCATTACAAACAGTTCTATACACACACACACACACACACATAAGTACAGTGGAAAACAACAAGTCATGTATGGATGTGTAGAGATGTACATTTACACACCAATTAATAATACTACACTTTTGATACATTGGAGGAGTGCCTTGATTCCTCCACAGTATGCCAGGAAACAACACGACCAGATAGAAAATAAAATAAAGATGGTGTTGTTGTCCTGTTGTTTCTTGGAATAGTTTGGAAGGAATCAGTTACTCCAGATTTACCACCATCACCACACACACACACACACACACATACACGTCTCCCCCCCTCTCCCCCCCCCCCTCTCTCTCTACCAACACTGTAAACTAACCCATTACGGGGGTGCGGGAGTAGGGGGGACAGTCTTGGGGGGGGGGGGGTTTAGGGGGGTGCGGGAGTAGGGGACAGGCTTGGGGGGGGGGGGGGTGCGGGGGGTGCGGGAGTAGGGGGACAGGCTTGGGTTTTTTTTGGGGGGGTGCAGGAGTAGGGGGACAGGCTTGGGGGGGGTTTAGGGGGGTGCGGGAGTAGGGAGACAGGCTTGGGGGGGGGGGGGGTTAGGGGGGGGCGCGGGAATAGAAGACAGGCTGGGGGGGGGGTTAGGGGGGGTGCAGGAATAGGGGACAGGCTTTCTACCCCCCACCCCAAGCCTATCCCCCTATTCCCGCACCCCCCAAACACCCCACACCCCCAAGCCTGTCCCCTACACCGCACCCCCCTAAACCCCCTCCCCCCAAGCCTGTCCCCTACCCCCGCACCCCCCCTTAAAGGATAATAATGTGTGAGATAATTAATATATATATACGAAATAGTAATAATATGAAAATAACATTACATCACCTATTTTTAATTTTTTTTTTATCAAGGTGTTAGAAGTTGGCAGGTCATCAAAGAGAGAACTGCACAGGTGTTATACTTTTACATATCCTGGATTAATAATGATAGCCAACCTAGAATTTTATTATTATAGTGAAGTAGTTATCGTAGGTAGAACAACACATAAACACTCTCTCACATACACTCACTTTCTCTCACTCATACACACACACACACACTCTCTCTCTCTCACATACACACACACACACACACACTCTCTCTCTGTCTCACACATACACACACACACTCTATCTCACATACACACACACACTCTATCTCACATACACACACACATACTCTCACTCTCTCTCTCTCTCTCTCTCTCCTCTCTCTCTCTCTCTCTTCTTTATTTTGATAAGGTAATAAAGATGTGATGTGGGTAGAAATTATGTGTGGTTGGACAGTGAAGATGTGTGCTTGGTAGAAAATATGTGTGGTTGGTAGTGAAGATATGTGATGGGCAGTGAAGATGTGTTTTAATTGTAATGATGTGTGGTTTATAGAGATGTGTGGTTTGTAGTGAAGATGTGTAGTGGATAGGAAAGATGTGTGATTGATAGTGAAGATGTGACGTGGACAGTATTTTAAGGGGGGTGCGGGAGTAGGGGAAAAGCTTGGGGGCGGGGTTGGGGGGTGCGGGATTAGGGGGACAGGCTTGGGGGGGGGTTGGTGGGTGCGGGAATAAGGGGGACAGGCTTGGGGGGGGGTTTGGGGGGTGCGGGAATATGGTGACAGGCTTGGGGGGGGTTTGGGGGTGCGGGAATAGAGGGACAGGCTTGGGGGGGGGGGTTGGGGGGTGCGGGAATAGGGGGACAGCTTGGGGGGGGGTTTGGGGGGTGCGGGAATAGGGGGACAGGCTTGGGGGGGGGGGGTGTTTGGGGGTTGCGGGAATAGGGGGACAGGCTTGGGGGGAGGGGTTGGGGGGTGCGGGAATAAGGGGACAGGCTTGAGGGGAGTTTGGGGGGTGCGGGAATAGGGGGACAGGCTGTGGGGGGTGTTTGGGGGGTGCGGGAATAGGGGGACAGACTTGGGGGTGGGGGGGGTTTGGGGGGTGCGGGAATAGGGGGACAGGCTTGGGGGGGGAGAAGAAAGCCTGCATGTCCTCTATTCCCACTCCCCCCCCCCTCCCAAGCCTGTCCCCCCTACTCCCACCCCCATCAAGGAGGCTGAGTTCCTGGGAAAGGCTATCGGTCACCAGGGAGTGTTCGGTCAGTCAGCTTGAGCAACTTCAACAACAACAACAACAACACACTCACTACATTACACACCCAAAATATCAGTGTCTAAAATGTATATTATTATTATTTCATGCAGCCAGGGAAACAAAGAAAACTATTTACTATCACGTTTAGTTAAAGAAAATAGTTAATTTGAGCAGTAACTCTTCAATGTGACTTTTTTGTAATTATAGGAGATAATTATGTTTCTTGTTCTGCTTTTAAGGGGGTCATTCACTTTTGTTACATTGGAGTGCCATTATTCCTCCAAAGTATGCCAGGAAACAACAGGACCAAATGAATAAAAATAATGGTGTTCTGTTGTTGCTTGGAATAGTTTGGAGGAATCAGTTGCTCCAGATTTACCAACACTGCACTTCCACCTTAAGGAGAGATTATCTTGATGGTAAACTCGTAATCCAAAATTTGTATCCAGGTCTTGTTGAAGTTTCGAATCATTTGACATAGTAGTGAACCAATTACAAAGCTTTGCCTATTTCATATTTGATTAGGTTGGGTTCTCTTCCTTCAAGTTAAGTTAAGTTAGGTTAGGTTAGGTTAGTTAAGTTAGATTAGGTTTGGTTTGGTTAGGTTAGGTTAGGTTAGGTTAGGTTAGGTTAGGTTAAGTTAGGTTAGGTTAGGTTAGGTTAGGTTAGGTTAGGTTAGGTTAGGTTATGTTAGGTTAAGTTAGGTTAGGTTAGGTTAGGTTAAGTTAGGTTAGGTTAAGTTAGGTTAGGTTAGTTAGGTTAAGTTAAGTTAGGTTAGGTTAGGTTAGGTTCGGTTAGGTTAGGTTAGGTAGGTTAGGTTAGGTTAAGTTAGGTTAGGTTAGGTTAGGTTAGGTTAGGTTAAGTTAGGTTAGGTCAAGTTAGGTTCTTTTCCTACACGTGGTATTATATTATTAAGGGTAAAAAAAAAAACATTGACTGTAGATTAATATATTTCTTTTATTTTCATACATATTATTCCTTGCCAATTAATACAATATATTTTTTCTAAAGGTCATATTTATTTATATATATATAATATATCTTACACAGCTTAATAATAATTGATATAATAGTGTTACATATACATTACACCTCTGTATATTTGACTCATAATATTAATAAATGGGGCAATAAATAAATAATACACTTTGGATACATTAGAGTGACATGTTGGGTCCTCCAAATTAAGGGGGTGCGGGAATAGGGGGACAGGCTTGGGGGTGGTTTAGGGGGGTGCAGTTTTTTTTGGGGGGGTGCGGGAGTTGGGGAACAGGCTTGGGGGGGGGTTTAGGGGGCTGCAAGTTTTTTTTGGGGGGTCGGGGGGGTTTTTGGGGGGTGCGGGAGTAGGGGGACAGGCTTGTGGTGGTGGTGGGGGGGTTAGGGGGCTGCGGGAATAGGGGACAGGCTTTCTACCTCCCCCCCACCACCACCCTTCAAGCCTGTCCCCCTACTCCCGCAACCCCCAACCCCCCCCCCCCCTTCAAGCCTGTCCCCATATTCCCGTACCCCCCAAACCCCCCCCCCCCAATCAAGCCTGCCTCCCCTAACACCCCCCCCAAGCCTGTCCCCCCCTACTCTGGCACCCCCTTAACTTAACCTGGTCCTGTTTCCTGACATACTTTGAAGGAGAAGGAGGAGGAGGAACCAAGGCACTCCAATGTACCCCAAAAGTTTATTACCACACCAAATTAATTAAATAAGGAGAGATTATTGTGTTGGTGAATTGGAAGGTGTGTGAATTCCTACAACTGTGCCACGAAACAACAACAACAACAACAACAACAGATCCCTTACTCGTATCAGTGAGGGTTGTGGTGTGTGTGTGTGTGTGTGTGTGTGTATGTGTGTGTGTGTGTGTGTGTGTTTGCTTATTGTATGGTATAGTTTGAAGGAATGAATGAGGGTGTATGTGTGTGTGTGTGTGTGTTTTGTTTTTGTGGCATAGTTTGGAGGAATGAATGAGGGTGTGTGTGTGTGGTGTGTGTGTTTGTTTTTCTGGTATCGTTTGAGGATTCAATGAGGGTGTGTGTGTGTGTGTGTTTGTTTTTATTTCTGGTATAGTTTGGAGGAATGAATGAGGGTGTGTGTGTGTGTGTGTTTTTTTTTTTTCTGGCAGAGTTTGAGGAATGAATGAGGGTGTGTGTGTGTGTGTGTTTGTTTTTATTTCTGGTATAGTTTGGAGGAATGAATGAGGGTGTGTGTGTTGTTTTTTTTTATTTCTGGCATAGTTTGGAGGAATGAATGAGGGTGTGTGTGTGTGTGTGTGTTTGTATTTCTGGTATAGTTTGAAGAATTAATGAATGAATCAGTAGCCTTCCATTCACCAACAAGAGAATCTCCCCATAATACCACCACTGTAAAAATAATTAATCCATCCTGTGTTTACATTGTATATTATAAATTATAGAGAGATTTATAGTGTTCAATATAGAGATTTATTTAATTTATATAGTTCCTGTGTTGACAATGTATATATATAGACATTCAACACACGTTATAATTATACAGTTTTAATAATTATAGTCTTATAATTATACCACACGTCATAATTATAAAGATATAATTATACTGTACTGGAATAGTTTGTGCGAGAATTTGAGATAGAAATAGATTTTATTTTATATATTTATCTATCTATTTATTTATTAATTGGGAGGGGAGGGGTGATGGAAGCCTATAAGCTATACGTCTGTTTCAAGGACTAAATTATTATTGGTTATTATATTGTCAAAATTAACCTGCACTTTATATAATGGAACTATATCATTCTTGTGGTAGGTGTCAAAATTAACCTGCATTTAAGAGTTCGTTTAAAGGGAGTGGTTTGAGGAATTGTGTGTGTGTGTGTGTGTGTGTGTGTGTGTGTTCATTTAAAGGGAGTGGTTTGAAACAATGTGTGTGTGTGTGTGTGTGTGTGTTCACTTAAAGGGGAGTAGTTTGAGACATTTTGTGTGTGTGTGTGTGTGTGTGTGTGTGTGTGTGTGTGTGTGTGTGTGTGTGTGTTAATGATATGATGGTCTGTTGTTGCTTGGAATAGTTTGTTGGAGAAATCAGTTGCTCCAGATTTATCAACAACATTCATTATACTTTCCCCTCACCTCCTCCACTCACTTCAACCTCTCCCTTATTTACGTTCTCCTCTCCACTCTCTCTTTCCTCTCCCCTCACCCCTTCTCCATCTTCTCTCCTCTCCCCTCCCTATTTGGTCCCCTTCCTCTCCACTTTCTCTTCCTCTCCCCTCATTCCTTCTCCTCTTCTCCCTTTCCTCTCCCTATTCTCTTCCTCTCCCCTCCCCCCTTTTCTCTCTCTTTCCCCCCTTCCCACTTCTCTCCCCCCTCCCGTTCTCTCTTTTCCTTTCCCTCCCCCCACTTCTTTCCTTTTCCCCTCCCCAACAAAATCAATACCTGAATCAACCATACCCCTTCTCTCTTTTCCCTTTCCCTCCCCCCACTTCATTTCCTTTCCCCTTCCACCCCCACCATAATAATTAATACCTGAAGCGACCATACCCTCCTCTCAACCTCCCCAGTAAGGCCTCCTCCAGGGGTACCTCATCTAGGGCAGCTGGAGGGGAGATGTCTAGTGAGGGGTAGTGGTAGTCTAGTCCCTGATCCTGCCTTTCTTCTGCTGCCTCTTCTCCTGCTTGTTTTCCCTGCTAAAGAAATACAATGTTAGCAGAATATTCAATTGATATAGATACTGTAAAAAAAAGTTGTATAGTATTGTTAGTCTAATTTTTTCTGGTTCTTCTGTTTGTTTTCCCTGCTAAAGAAATATAATGTTAGCAGAATATTCAAATGATATAGAGAAAATTTTATTATTATATACTATAAAATAATATTCGTATCGTATTGTTAGTTTAATTCTACTGGCCTTTTCTTCTGATTCTTCTGCTTGAATTCTCTGCTAAAAAAAAAAAAATTAGCCTATAATGTTAGCAGATAATTTAAATGATATATACATACTGTGAAATAAATATAGTATTGTATTGTTAATCAAAATCTGTTGCCTCTTCTTCTGCTTAATTGTTTTCCTTGCTGAAGAAATATAATGTTAGCAGATAATTTAAATGATATTGATACTGTGAAATAAATATCGTATCGTACAGCAGTTGCCTTCACTAGTAACGAGCACAGAGTCCGGTGGTGGCCAGGGTGTTTCTATGACTTATGGTGTGTGTGTGTGTGTGTGTGTGTGTGTGTGTGTGTGTGTGTGTGTATGGCGAGACACGATGGGTGGGCTGGGTGGTCTATGGCTTATGTTATGTGTGTGTGTGTGTGTGTGTGTGTCTGTGTGTGTGTGTGTGTGTGTGTGTGTACCAAAGATTTAGGTAGTAGGTGGGTGGTCCAATAGATAAAATTTGGCTGTACGTGTATGTATGTATGTGTGTATGTATGTATGTATATGTGTGTGTCTTTTAGGCCTGTTAGTGGGTGTAGGTGAAAGTGGTGGGTGGTCCAAGGAAAGACAGGGTGGTCCTCCTCAGTGGCACATTAGGTGGGTAGGTGGGTGGGTAGGTGGGTGGTTTTGAGTGGGTAGGTGGGTGGTTGGTTTGTGAGTTAGTGGATAGGTGGGTAGTTTGTAGGTGGGTGGGTATGTGGGTTGACAGACAGACAGACAGAAGAGACAGAGTTAGGATGTGTGTGTGTGTGTGTGTGTGTGTGTGTGTGTGTGTGTTAATAGGTTATAAGGACATTGGAGTAGGGTAAATGTGTGTGTGTGTGTGTGTGTGTGTGTGTGTGTGTACTGATTTTTGTTTAACTCAAAGAATGTTGATCTATAGTGACGAGCACACATACACATACACACACACACACGCACACACACAAAGGACCACCAGAGAGAACACACACACACACACAGAATTAACCATAGACCACCCAGCCCATATATACACACACACACACACACACAAGACCACCAGAGAGAACATACACACACACACACACACACACACACACACACACACACAAGACCACCAGAGAGAACACACACACACACACACACACATAGGACCACCAGAGAGAACACACACACACACACACACACACACACACGACCACCAGAGATAAAACACACACACACACACACACACACACACACACACACACACACACACACACACACACACAAGACCACCAGAGAGAACATACACACACACACACACACACACACACACACACACACACACACACACAAGACCACCAGAGAGAAAAACACACACACACACACACACACACACACACAAAGTGAGTGAGGGGAAACTTTCAACACTAATATTTGGCCACTGGGTTTGTCTGTTCCCCTCACACCCTCTCCTCTCTTCCCCTCCCCTTCCCTTCCTCCCTCTTCTTTCTTTTCTCTCCCCTCCCTCTTCTTTCTTTTCCCTTACCTGCCCTCTTCTTCCCCTTCTTTCTTTTCCCCTCCCTTCCCTCCCCTCCTCTCCTTTTCTCTCCCTTCCCTCTCCTTTCTTTTCCCCTTACCTCCCCTCTTCTTCCCCTCCCCTTCTCCCCTTCTATCATTTCCCCTTCCCTTCCTTTCTCCCCTTTCTTTCTTTTCCCCTCCCCTTCCTCTCCCATCTCTCCCTTCTCTTTCCCTTTCCCTCACCTCCCCTAACCCTTCCCATCTCCTCCCCTCCCCTCTTTTCCCCTCCCTTCCTCTCCTCTTCCCTTTCCAACCCTTTCCCACTATTCCCCTCCCCCCATCTCTCCTTTCCCCTCTCCCTTCTCTCCTTTCCCCTCTCCCTCCCCTCTCCAACTCTCCCGTCACCCTCTCTCTTCCTCCACACTTTCCCCTCCCTCCCTACGCACACACACACACACACACACACACTACTACACACACACACACACACACTCAATTCCTCAAATCACTCCCGTTAGGTGGCTTAATAAAATGCCTAAATTTCTCATAATTCTCTTCAACTAACTGACAGAGAGAGAGAGAGAGAGAGAGAGAGAGAGAGAGAGAGAGAGAGAGAGAGAGAGAGAGAGAGAGAGAGAGAGAGAGAGAGAGAGAGAGAGAGTGGGGGAGGAAGGGAGGACTGGAGAGAGAGAGAGAGAGAGAGAGAGAGAGAGAGAGAGAGAGAGTGACAACAGCAGCAGCAGCAGCAGACAACGTGTGTGGTCTTGAGGTCTGAGGTGGCATCAACGTGGGTGGCCCTGACAGTCTCTCTCTCTCTCTCTCTCTCTCTCTCTCTTTTATATTCCCTCCCAGGCTCT